>JAFMSR010000419.1:0-52098 GCA_022818135.1 Saxidomus purpurata
CAAATACAATGATCGCTGGTCACATTTATAATTACCATATTCTCAGAGGAAGAGTAAAGACACATGCTGCATCAGTGTATGCACATCAACTATATTGCTTGTATTATTTTCCAGGTCATGTTTGCAACAGTGTTTATTCCAATAACTCTGATGATAGTTATATGGATCCGCTCATTAATGCTGGATGGTTCTACTACTGGTATGCTGTATTATATCACACCAAATATGGAACGGCTATCTGATCCTAGGGTAGGTGAATATTGTATCTTGTTATCCGTCTTTCAAGGTTTTTGACTGGAGTATTCTGAGTTAAATGTGGTATCCAGTTACACGTCTGTCGAGATGGTGAAAGTATCTTGTTACACTGTATGTTCTTATATACCGTTCGGGAAAGGTGACTGCAGAGCATTGTCATAGATCACCCAGGGTAAATGAATGCAGTATCTTGTTACACATCTCCCAGGGAAGGTGAATATAATGCAATGTTACCCATCACCCGGGAAGTTGGATGTAATATCTTATTACACACCTCCCGAGGAAGGTGAACCTTCATGTCTTACGAGGGTTGTGAATGCAGTATTTTATTACACTCCTCGATGAAGGTGAATGTAGTATACTGTTGCACATCAACTCGGGAAGGTGACTGAAGTTTTTTTTTCATATATCTACCGGGATAGGTATATGTAATAATGATATTTTTATAAATTTCCGGGGAAAAAGGTATGTGTTCTTGTTACAGATTTGTGGGTGAATGTTGTAACTTATTAAACATCCCATGGGCTATGTGTCCGAGGTACCTCGTAACATATCACCCGGTGAATGTGAATGTTGTATGTTGTTACACATATCAAGATGTTTCTATATCATGTATTTAATATCTTATTGCACGTCTACTGCCGGGTAAGATGGGTGTAGTATCTTATTGCTCATCTACTGCCGGGTAAGATGGGTGTAGTATCTTATTGCTCGTCTACTGCCGGGTAAGATGGGTGTAGTATCTTATTGCTCGTCTACTGCCGGGTAAGATGGGTGTAATATCTTATTGCTCATCTACTGCCGGGTAAGATGGGTGTAGTATCTTATTGCTCGTCTACTGCCGGGTAAGATGGGTGTAATATCTTATTGCACGTCTACTGCCGAGTAAGATGGGTGTAGTATCTTATTGCTCGTCTACTGCCGGGTAAGATGGGTGTAGTATCTTATTGCTCGTCTACTGCCGGGTAAGATGGGTGTAGTATCTTATTGCTCGTCTACTGCCGGGTAAGATGGGTGTAATATCTTATTGCAAGTCTACTGCCGGGTAAGATGGGTGTAGTATCTTATTGCACGTCTACTGCCGGGTAAGATGGGTGTAGTATCTTATTGCACGTCTACTGCCGGGTAAGATGGGTGTAGTATCTTATTGCTCGTCTACTGCCGGGTAAGATGAGTGTAGTATCTTATTGCACGTCTACTGCCGGGTAAGATGGGTGTAGTATCTTATTGCTCATCTACTGCCGGGTAAGATGGGTGTAGTATCTTATTGCACGTCTACTGCCGGGTAAGATGGGTGTAGTATCTTATTGCTCGTCTACTGCCGGGTAAGATGGGTGTAATATCTTATTGCACGTCTACTGCCGAGTAAGATGGGTGTAGTATCTTATTGCTCGTCTACTGCCGGGTAAGATGGGTGTAGTATCTTATTGCACGTCTACTGCCGGGTAAGATGGGTGTAGTATCTTATTGCTCACCTACTGCCGGGTAAGATGGGTGTAGTATCTTATTGCACGTCTACTGCCGGGTAAGATGGGTGTAGTATCTTATTGCTCGTCTACTGCCGGGTAAGATGGGTGTAGTATCTTATTGCACGTCTACTGCCGGGTAAGATGGGTGTAGTATCTTATTGCACGTCTACTGCCGGGTAAGATGGGTGTAGTATCTTATTGCAAGTCTACTGCCGGGTAAGATGGGTGTAGTATCTTATTGCACGTCTACTGCCGGGTAAGATGGGTGTAGTATCTTATTGCACGTCTACTGCCGGGTAAGATGGGTGTAGTATCTTATTGCAAGTCTACTGCCGGGTAAGATGGGTGTAGTATCTTATTGCAAGTCTACTGCCGGGTAAGATGGGTGTAGTATCTTATTGCACGTCTACTGCCGGGTAAGATGGGTGTAGTATCTTATTGCTCATCTTCAAGTGTAGTTTATTGTAGTACATGTACTCGACTTACATTAAATGCAGATTTGGTATATGTTAAAATTACATACATTTTTTTTTATTATGTTTTTTTTACCAATCCTAGATTTTAAGCATGTGTAAAATTGTTACTTTATGCTATGTTTATAATATTGTTCTTAATAATAACCAGTATAACAATACTTTTATTGTGTGTACAGGTCTGGCTAGAGGCTGCAATGATGGCGTGCTACACACTGGGACCAGGCTGGGGAACCATTCCCATGATCGGTAGTCACAACAAGTTTCATGGAAACACCATCAGGTTTACACTTGGTTCATTCATCTGCGTGTATCCTTTTCTTGTAATAAATATACATCAGAGACTGCCTGTGCAGACTTTACCTGGTTTATATTATATTGGTAGACTAGAGCATATTTTTCATATCTGAAATGTAAAATGATACCCACTGAAAGAATACGTCAAATAGTTACTCAATTATTGATGATTTATTTATGAAATTTCGTTTTAGATTGTTGTTGTTTTAAAATTAAAATACATGGGCTTCTATAAAACAAAAACTCCGAACAGTATTTTCCGTTCAATTTCGTGTATACTGCTACAATGTATGAAGAAGTTTGGGAGTTCCTGTAAATGTTGGTAGCCTGATACCTAGTACAATAAAACTACGTAATAGCGCCGCTTGTAAAAATTTGATAAAAGCAAATATGTTTTACCTTTGAAGAAACTAAATGGGAAACGATCAATCGATCATTTCTTTTTGAATCGATATCTATTCCTTTTAAGGAAACAGTCATAAAACTCCGCATTTATTATATTGAAATAGAACAATCCAAATTGACCGAGAATTAATGGTGTTCTTTGCCAACATAAATGTGCGAGAAGCATTTACAAATTTAAAGTCATCTTGTATAAAATTGTATGCACTAATTATATCTAGAAAGTGTCGTTTTAACTGTAAACTTTTGTAAAGAAATACGACTATTATGGCCAATATACATAATAACTCTCTGTCTGGGGCGTACGAATTCTTGTTTAAATATACAGTTCAAAACTTTTCTTTGAATCAATGTGGTATGCATGTTTGTTATTTAATTTATTTTCTGTAACAGGTATGCTGTGATATCAACCGTCGCTGATATTTTATCTGCCGTTATGAATGGACTCATTTGCTTTTCTGTTCTTGGTGTTATGGCACATGACAGTGGACTCGACTTAGAGAAGACAGTCACATCAGGTAAGTTTGATTGCTCCGTCGATAAAAGCTTGACTAGTCATTGTGCACAGTCGATAAAAGCTTGACTAGTCGTTGTAAACAGTCGATAAAAGCTTCACTACTCAGTGTGTTCCGTCGATAACAGCTTGTCTAGTCAGTTTGCTCAGTCGATAAAAGCTTGACTAGTCATTGTAAACAGTTAATCAAAGCTTGACTACTCAGTGTGCTCCGTCGATAAAAGCTTGTCAAGTCAGTTTGCTCAGTCGATAAAAGCTTGACTATTCATTGTAAACAATCAATAAAAGCTTGACTAGTCGTTGTAAACAGTCGATAAAAGCTTGACTACTCAGTGTGTTCCGTCGATAAAAGCTTGTCTAGTCAGTTTGCTCAGTCGATAAAAGCTTGACTAGTCATTGTAAACAGTCGATAAAAGCATGACTAGTCACTGTGATCCGTCGATAAAAGCTTGACTAGTCACTGTGCACATTCGATAAAAGCTTGACTAGTCGTTGTAAATGTCGATAAAAGCATGACTAGTCACTTAGCTCCGTCGATAAAAGCTTGACTAGTCGTTGTAAATAGTCGATAAAAGATTGACTAGTCAGTGTGCTCCGTCGATAAAACCTTGACTAGTCACTGTGCTCCGTCGATAAAGGCTTGACTAGTCACTGTGCTTCGTCGATAAAAGCTTGACTAGTCATTGTAAACAGTCGATAAAAGCTTGACTACTCAGTGTGCCCCTTCGATAAAAGCTTGACTAGTCGTTGTAAACAGTCGATAAAAGCTTGACTAGTCGTTATAAATAGTCGATAAAAGCATGACTAGTCACTCTGCTCCGTCGATAAAAGCTTGACTAGTCGTTGTAAACAGTCGATAAAAGCTTGACTAGTCAGTGTGCTCCGTCGATAAAAGCTTGACTAGTCTTTGTAAATAGTCGATAAAAGATTGACTAGTCGTTGTAAAGAGTAGATAAAAGCATGACTAGTCACGGTGCTTCGTCGATAAAAGCTTGACAAGTCACTGTGCTCCGTCGATAAAAGCTTGACTAGTCATTGTAAACAGTCGATAAAAGCTTGACTTGTCAGTGTGCTCCGTCGATAAAAGCTTGACTAGTCGTTGTAAATAGTCGATAAAAGCATGACTAGTCACTCTGGTCCGTCGATAAAAGCTTGACTAGTCGTTGTAAACAGTCGATAAAAGCTTGACTAGTCAGTGTGCTCCGTCGATAAAAGCTTGACTAGTCTTTGTAAACAGTCGATAAAAGCATGACTAGTCACTGTGCTCCGTCGATAAAAGCTTGACTAGTCATTGTAAACAGTCGATAAAAGCTTGACTACTCAGTGTGCCCCTTCGATAAAAGCTTGACTAGTCGTTGTAAACAGTCGATAAAAACATGACAAGTCACAATGCTCCGTCGATACAAGCTTGACTAGTCATTGTAAACAGTCGATAAAAGCATGACTAGTCACTGTGCTCCGTCGATAAAAGCTTGACTAGTCATTGTAAACAGTCGATAAAAGCTTGACTTGTCAGTGTGCTCCGTCGATAAAAGCTTGACTAGTCGTTGTAAACAGTCGATAAAAGCATGACAAGTCACAATGCTCCGTCGATACAAGCTTGACTAGTCATTGTAAACAGTCGATAAAAGCATGACTAGTCACTGTGCTCCGTCGATAAAAGCTTGACTAGTCGTTGTGAATAGTCGATAAAAGCATGACTAGTCACTGTGCTCCGTCGATAAAAGCTTGACTAGTCCATGTGCACAGTCGATAAAAGCATGACTAGTCACTTAGCTCCGTCGATAAAAGCTTGACTAGTCACTGTGCACAGTCGATAAAAGCTTTACTAGTAACTGTGCACAGTCGATAAAAGCTTGACTAGTCAGTGTGCTCCGTTGATAAAAGTTTGACTAGTCATTTTGCACAGTCGATAAAAGCTTGACTAGTCATTGAGCACAGTCGATTAAAGCTTGACTAGTATTCGTGCACAGTCGATTAAAACTTGACTAGTCAGTGTGCACAGTCGACAAAAGCTTGACTAGTCATTGTGCCCAGTCGATAAAAGCTTGACTTGTCACTGTACACAGTCGATAAAAGCTTGACTAGTCATTGCACACAGTCAACAAAAGCTTGACTAGTCATTGTGTACAGTCGGCAAAAGCTTGATTAGTAATTGTGCACAGTAGATAAAAGCTTGAATAATCATTGTGCACAGTCGATAAAAGTTTGACTAGTGTTCACAGTAGATAAATGCTTGACTAGTCATTGTGCACAGTCGATAAAAGCTTGACTAGTCATTGTGCACAGTCAATAAAAGCATGACTATCAACTGTGTTCAGAAAGAAAAAGATTGTTTTGCCCATGAAAAACACAGCCAGCTATAATAAAAACTTGGGACAGTTTATGTTGTTGAGAGCATTTGCTGAATAATATTGTTTGAATATTTTTATATATACCCATCTAGATAAATCTTGTAATGAGACACTGGGTCATTACAATGAGCCGACATGTTATCAGGTGGATCAAGTAGTACAATTACTTTCACATTAACCACAAACTGGAGATGTATATTTTTGACAGCTGTACAGTTTTTGATTGACTCGGATAACACAATCTAGACTTACAGCTGACCGAGTAATGATATACGGTCAAATTAAATACAACGTTATGGATATGATACAGGTTATGTAGAAAAACATTGACCTTTCAAGAGCAAGTGCAAATAAGTTGCGTCTTATATTTTTTAAAGAAATAAAATTTAAGATAAAACATGTTTCAAATTTCTCAGCTGGGCATGGTTGCTAGGGACATTGATAATCTACTCTATAGATAGAAGGATCAATTTTAAAAGTTTACAGTCCAAAAATAATTGATCAGGTTTTGAAATTATTCCATAGGAAAATTTGACCCTGTTATACAAATGTTCAAGACGTGTAGATTTATCTAAAACTTTGATTTCCTCAAGTTATTACATACTATTTGCTAAAAGGAGTGTTATCTCTCGGTAAACGACATCCCTGTTTGGTTAAAGGTGCTTAAATGGAACTATGGTGAGCGATATAGGACTATCATGTCTCTCCTGTTTAGCAGATGAACTTAATTCCGTTCACAAATATTTAAAATTGAGTCGTAAACGTAATTCTGTTTACTTTTGTTTCAATTACTGTATGAACTTAAACGTTGAATAATTTATATTTTTTCAACATGTGTTTTATCGACTGTGCCCAATGTCTTTGGTTTAAAACGTTTGTTAACTCTAATAGGTACAGTACTAAGTCCCTGATGGGTATAATTTTTCATCATGTATTTTCATGATGTATCTAATATTTGGCTAAACGTGTTATAATATTAAGACTTTGGCAAGAATGAAGTGCCACTTTGGCAAGACTGCAGAGATATAAACATTAAACTTTTTACTGTTTTCAGCAAAATAGTAAAATGACCACCCAGGTCTTTTTAAATTACTGTATATACCTTTGTAAAATATTATACTAAGGTTGCTAGAAATTTGGAGAAAAAAAACATAGCTTGCAAATCATCAAGTTTTATGACATATTTCAAGATATGTGTTGACCTTTGAAAATGTTGACACTTCATTTTCTTTGAAATTGTATCTTTAACTTGCATGTACACGATTAAGTAATATGCTTGCTCAGACATTAATGTTAGAGAGTATCTATTGTAAAAACAGAATTATTGGTTGACGTCCGATATTGCAAGTTCATCGATATTAATGCAAAAAGGCAAGGTATAAACTCTTGAGAAATAATTCATTCATTAACTGTTCTTCAATCAGACCCCTAATGTATCAAATGTATTACTGTTTTATTACAGGGCTATCCCTCGGATTTACAGTATATCCGACAGCTTTCACCTATTTTCCGCTACCTCAGATCTGGTCTGCAGTTTTCTTCGTTGCCCTTGTTCTTGTCGGCTTAGATGCTCAGGTAATTGAGCCTATGTCTGTGTATTAGCACTTCGTGGTCAGGTGAGCTAAAACCCAAGCTTAACTTATGAATAGTCATTAAGTCTTGTCTTGCAATTAATAGACTTTCCTTTAATCAGACAGGGAAAATAACCCCCAATGTATCATACACATATATGTATATATTATAACTGTATCGTTACAGGGCTTTCCCTTGGATTTACAGTGTATCCAACAGCTTTTACCTATTTTCCGTTACCCCAGATCTGGTCTGCAGTGTTCCTCGTTAACCTTATGCTTGTCGGTCTAGATTCTACGGTTTGTGTATTAGCATTATATGTGATTTTGTGTGAATTCGGGAAATAAGGCTTCGGTGTTTGGGGCTGAATCTATATTCTAACACTTCTGCAAATTTCCCCTATATAGGCAAAGAAGGATTTGAGCGTGATATACCTACCAAGTATATCACTCTAGGCGTCCGGAACTATTTTTGACTACTGGAATTCTCTCCCGCGTAATTTTCACACAACATCTATGAGAGTGCATGCGCTAATACGCTTGGATTGTATTGTTGTGAATGAATTTACGTGATGTAAAACAAATCGTAGTAAAATTTTCCACACTTCCGGTATCGCCAACAATATCAGCAACAACAAAAATAAGAATAGCGTTTTATTTGAGGAGTAAAAAGAAGAGCGAAAATTTCATGAAATGCAAGGAATTCACGGAATACTACAAGTTCAAGGCAGCGAATTCGTGTAAGCGAATCAAATAGTACCCCTTCGAACATTTTTTTTAAATTAACGTTTTAGAATGGAAATATATTTTACTTTGAGTGATATACCGGTTAGTAAATCACTGTGTGTCGTTTAGATGCTTCGTAATTAATCACTCAGGCCTTCGGTCTTCGTGATTAGATTACTACGCATCTTCACTCCACACAGTGATATTTGAGTGATATACCGGTTAGTATACCACTGTGTGTCGTTTAGATGCTTCGTCATTAATCACTCAGGCATTCGGCCTTCGTGATAAGATTACTACGCACCTTCACTCCACATAGTGATATTTGAGTGATATACCGGTTAGTATATCACTGTGTGTCGTTTAGATGCTTCGTAATTAATCACTCAGGCCTTCGGCCTTCGTGATAAGAAGATTACTACGCATCTTCACTCCACACAGTGATATACTAACCGATACGAAGCATCTTCACTCCACACAGTGATATACTAACCGGTATATAACTCAAATGTGAAATCTATTTCCTAATTAGAACTCAGACGGTATTATACAAATTAAGTACGGCTAACGCCCCCTCCTTTGGATTTCTATATCGCTTAGATTTAACTTTTTAGTCTCTTTTTAATACTAAGATATAAGAAGGAGTTGTTGATCATTTATTTTTAGTTTAATACTATTTTATTGCTTTATGTATAAGTACACGTATAGCATTTGTATAGAAACAATTTAAATACATTTGACAAATGGATCATTTATCTAACTCTAGAACTACGATTCATTTAAATCTTGCTGACATTAAGATCACTGGATTTATCGTTTTATTTTTTGTTCAAACTACTCAATAAAAATATTATATAAGTTAATAAAAACTTAATAATTACAATACAAAAAGGCAAACAAATTTAAACATACTAAACATTAAACATATTCTACAGCTGCAAGCATCTTTAAGAAATGGCATTTTGGATAAACGTACGTTCATTAGAATTGCTGAAGGGTTGGTTGCACTAAGCTTTTGTTTATTTACAGCACGTAGTAACATTATTAAGACCCGGTTAGAAGGTATAATCGGTTTGTGCATAGCATGAAACAAAAGCGTCAATGGAACGCAAGATCATTGAAAAGATGGCGCTTGCATAATCAAAAGTTCTTATACATCCTTTATTTGTAGTAATTCTGACAAGGTTTTTCATCAGACTAAAACGTTTCGTCTTTGCCCCAACATCTATATTTTACTTCTGTCTTAAGGTTCTTACCTACACTTCTTAGAGCTATAGCTAGCCAATGTTACTTAAACTACAATGTATTTTTCAGTACGCGCTAGTAAAACTATTCAAGAAATTTGATGAGTTTTGTTCCATGCTATATCTGTTTGACGAAATACTAATTAAAATGTCCTTGTATCATTACAGAGAGTCGAAAACCCAGCCAGTAAAACAGCTTTATTTTACAGATGTCAAATCATATAAAATATAAAACTATACACTTACTTGTTAGATGTACACACTTACTGCAAAGGTAAGGATATAAGTTCTGTGTAGGACATTGACGTATCTCTTATCGCAAAGGTAAGGATATAAGTTCTGTGTAGGACATTGACGTATCTCTTACCATGTACACTGGTTAACATCTCGTGGCAGGTCTTGTCAGCAAATGAACATGCTGAACATGCTGTAGAAATATACTAGTAACATGACAAAAAGCTGCATCTTACTGAAAATATGTGTGGAATATGATATAGCGATGGTGATACACAAACAATTAATACCCGCAAAGATTGATTTAGTATAGAGCCTTTCAGCTATCGCTTTTATAATTCCTTATTGGACGTCTCGGGATATATTTTGAAATGTAATATACAGTGCAGGAATGCTGTTCCATCGTTAATTTAATACCTCGATATAATTCTCAGCAAATTTCTAATCTAACTCGTTTAACCTGTAACCAACGATTGCTTTCCAAAAATGTATTATAGAAGTTTAGAAAGGGCTTTTGTGTGATCACTCTTCGCCCAGCCACTTTTTTGTCTGTTAAATGTCAATCTAGACATCATTTTTTTTTTTTATCAATCACAACTTAGCTGGCATAAATGTCTTACATGTATACCATTTCTGTGTCACTTTGTAAATTTGAGGTCGATGAGTCATGTCAAAGTAGTAACAGTAATTGTATTAGACACAAAAAACATTCCAGGTAGTAGACTTTTGATGAAGGGAGGTAACAAGGTAATTCAAATGTTAATAACTTCGGTACATATATCTACATTTCGTTCACTAAGTCACATAATTCAAGATGGCTCTCAGTACGCAAAGATATAGATACATGTACCATATATTCGTTACTTCTTCCTTGCTCGAGGTGAGCGGACCAAGGCTACCCTGGCCACCATGATCCACGTTTATTTGCGTTGGCAGTTACTTTATACTTTGTTAAAACTAGTAGGCAAAGTAAAAATAGTGTAATTCGATATTTATCAATGAGTGAGAATAGATATCTTGCTGAGAACTAATAATTTCAGGTAAAATACTGGGATAAAGCTTGGATTTGGAATCAACATATATATCAGTCACGTTCAGAAATAAGAATTTAACTTATTACTAACTGTAATACAGCTTCTATTTACATGTATAGATATTGTCCGCGGAGACAGTAATGAATTGCCTTGAAGAAATGTCACCTAACTTGTTCAGAGGTATGAGACGAGTATACATGATTGCCATTCTCAACGTTGGATTCTTTCTTCTTACCATTCCATTTTGCACAAGGGTAATTTATACATACAGTTCTAATCGTATTAATAGAAAAACACTTTCTCTTTCTAGCTATTTTGTGTTACGAGGATCTAAATGACGTATAAAAATGGTTAAAATCCTATTATGTCTTGAAAATTGCATTTATTTAACCAGCGAGTCAGTTTTATTACACATACCATGAATATATCTTGTTTGAGGGCAGTAAATTTCAAAGATTTTTAATCAAATTCAATTTCGTGAGAAATTGTAATGTCGGCTGGTTTTTAGTTTAGATCTTGGGGTCTATATCCTTAACGACTACGAAAAACAATAGATGATTGATTGTTTAACAGTGCTTGATCATTTTTCATTTCGTAGTGCTGGTATTACTCTATCGTTATAGAACTAATCGTGACCATACACGTGCATCAGCAGTAATCAAAGTAAAAATTGCATCTTACTTCTTCAGGGAGGGATATATATTTTCCAACTTCTGGACTGGTACGCCGCTGCTTGGACGCTTCTATTTGTTTGCTTCATAGAAGGTGTTGTCGTAACCTGGGTTTATGGTAAGTCAGAATATAATTGCCTTTTTGATCTTTTCATCAAAGTGTATCACATTTGGTTATAAAGAAGGTCATATTGTCAACCTTTAATACTAAAGAGGCCATATTTTGTTTAACAAACATTCATACCAACTGACCAACATGTCCCTTTGAAGTTTAAAGAACTAAGTCTCATAGGACCAGCTAACACGTATACAGAAAACAACGTACTAAACTAATCATGATAAAAATCTGTCAAACTGATTGTTTAGCTATATCTAAGTCTGAATAGATAGGAGTACACAGGGTATAGAAACTGATTCTCGAAAACAGTTGAAAGGGTATTCTTGAGTACAATAGTTTACTAATGAGATGTTAGTAGACGTACCCATTTATTTATCAGAATCATATATTTATACTTACGTGGATAAGGCAGGCTAATCAGCTCTTTGCCATGTTTCTGTAAACTGTGATGAGCAATAAAGGACCATCCGCGATTCCTTTTATAATTTCCTTCTCGAAATTATGCAGTAGTTAATGTCATATGTTTCGTAGAAGTGCCAACGAAAGGATTGAAATAACTGCTACATTTTATTGACAAAATGCACCACATTCAATGATAGTAAACGTTCAGATAAGTTTGGCATCTTTCAAAAGCATAGTTACATACATTGTATACGTTTGTCGTGTATGGAGAACTTTTAAGCTACACGTGTTTCTTCTGGTACTTCTACTGTAATCTGTTTAGTATCGGAATAAATTACATCTAACTTAATGATATAATTAGCATCCTTTGATTGCATTTCAGGTACAGACCGATTAAGTAAGGATATTGAGATCATGGTCGGTCAGCAGCTTCCAATGTTCATCAGGATCTCAGGAGCGTTTGTTGCACCACTTATCTTTTTGGTAAGTTTATTCAGGGAACTACGTGTATCTATAGGTCAATTTGTTTATTAACATTTTGTAAGTTTAAGTCCTATTTATTCTAGAATTTTTCAAATAATTGGAAAATGGCATGGTTTCCTCCAGTGTGCTGTGTACCAGTGTGCTGGGTACCAGAAAGATAACACAATACTATTTTCTGCGGTCTATGGTTTCTGTGTGTACAGGACAAAACTGGATTCGATTTGAAAAAGCATCGTACTGTATTTTATTTGCTCTAAACTTAAATTAGTATCATATATAACAATTATATATGTTTCAGGCTTTGCTGCTTATATCATTTATCCAATACCAACCGCCAACCTACGGCAGCTATACCTATCCCGGATACGCGGAGACTCTTGGATGGTGTCTTGCTCTTTCTGTATTCTCCTATTCCACTTTATTTTGTCTACAAAGTTGTTAGAACAGGCTGCTCCGCTAGAAAGGTATTTTATGCTAAACCTATGTACATGTAACACTCCGTGGCATATTGAATCAGGTTTTTCTGTCGGAAATTATCTTGCGACGGGTGGCAATTGCCCAATGTGTATGTGGTACAAACGCTCAACTTTGATATGTAACGTTCTATAAGTGCAAAGAGTCCATCAAACACAACCTTTTTTCCACCCAGAGGCTCCAGAGGACTGGCTGAGTAATTAGAAAACTAATTTGTTGGACAGAAATAAAATAAATCACACTTGAAACACGAATTTGTAAAACCGGTTGATATTTAGAATCTTAAATTATTTATTTAAGCAATTGAAAAAGTTCGTTCTCAAACCGTAGCTGAAACGAAAGAAAGGATGATTCATGCATTTTTAATATATTTCTCAGGTATTCAAAGAAATGCATAGACCAAGCGATGAATGGGGACCGCAGGATCATACTGCTCGTGCAGATTACTACAATCCTGAAACAGAAAGCAGGGAATTTGCCTCTACCTTTTCGTTCAATCTGACCGGAAAATACAGAAAATTTAAACCAGTGACTAATCCAGCCAGTGGGCCATTACCATGTTAGTTGAAGCATAGTTACGTTTATAAACACTTTGTCATTTGTATTTACGATGAATATTACAGTCAATCTGTGCAACATTATTTATCTGAATACCTTAGCTGTTCATGTAGTGAGTGTAGCTTTTTAGATTTTATACTTGCGGTATCTTCTCTTATTCCATCTACCAGTTAACAGTTAGTAGATATCTTTAATAAATATGATATGACATCGTTTTCGTGTTTTACCATATAGTACAAGTTTTACCATGTCCACTTATATCTATACAAAAATAAAACAAGCACTGACAGTGCTGGCAGCAAGTGTCTTACCGCAAAATGCTGAAAATAAGCACATAATTTAAATATAATGATAATGATTTAGTTAGCGTTTATAGTGTTTTTTGGTTTTACCATTCCAGTACCCTCATACTTATGTAGACAAAGGATGTCTAAGACACTATAAAATACTTGAATAGCGATTCAATGGACACTACAAGTATTGATTTTAAACCTACTCGTCCACAGATTCTGCAATTTCTCCAAAATGATATGTTAAAGCATTAAATGTAATCGTAATGCAAGAATAAACAACACAAGAGAAGATCAACATAGCAATTGTAGCAAAACCATTGAAAATGGTGAAAGGTTTTATTTGACGGCACCACTATGCTATATTGTTATTTTGGAATTTCAAAAGCGTTTGCAACGCTTTTAAGAATACAGAAATACTTTACATGAATTTATATTGGAAACTATTGTATTTGATGATTCGTTCTAAATACATGTATGTTAAATTCAGTCAGTTAGTAGAACCTTATTTTTTCACCAATATCTGAGGGCGTGCAGTTTTAACAGTAAATAAAATTCACAGGATTAATTGATCTTTCTAATGTTTGTTTTATGTTACAGAATTTAAGTTTTATTATTTCAAATAAAACTTGGCTGGACAAATCAGCTTCAGATTTCAGATCTGATTGCAAAATATTACAGTAACATTAAAAGTTTTTACGTTGCAACTATTCATAATATGATTTGTGTGTTTACGTGTTCATCTGTCGTGTTTTGAGCTTTAGTACGCAACTCGTGTTTCTATAACTTCTGCAGTATTACTTAAATATCAGAATTTCTTCTAATATGTAATAATATATCACCCCCCCATTCCATATCAGGTATACAGACCTCTTGAGTAAGGATATTGAGATCATGGACGTCAGCAGCTATCAACATGCATTAGAATCTCAGTAGCGTTTATATCACAACTTTCATTTGTGTAAGTTTATTCAGGGACCTGCCTGTGTACATAGGTCTATTTGTTATTTAAAAGTATGTCAGTTTAAATCCCAAAATTTCTAAAATTTGCACAACGTTCGACACAATGGTAAAAAGCATGGTTTCTAACATTGTGCAATGTATTGTTTATATATGTATCAGGTTTTACTGCATGTATAATAATAATTGTACAAAATCGACAGTCGTCGTTCGACAGCTATATCTATCCCAAAGTCGGATAGTGTCTTGCTTTTTTCTGGAAAGTTTATTAAAATAAATTGATCCACCAGATAGGTTGGTGCTAACACTCCAGTAAGTTATGACTGGTATGCTGACTCAACTCCTAGGAACCAAAAGCTTTATTTGCTGAAAATATGTATATTGTCGGCGGAGGTGGCAAATGTCCAATGTGTATGCGGTGTAACACCGGATACAGCTCCTTTCGAATACAGCTCCCCGGAGAGATGTATCCGGTGCACATTAACGAATACAGCTCCCTTGGTGTAGCGGAGCTGTATTCGAACCAAAGCATATGCACAATCGATTAAAGCTCCCTATGTTTGATCAAACGGATGCTAAAACGGATTAAATAACAGAAGTATAAGTACGTGGTGATGTGTCTTTTGGGTCTCCACTTTAGGAAGAAGCTTGGCCGTTCCGAAAACTTTTAAGTGAATGACCAAATTGTATCTTGGGTCCATCTGTCCGAACATCTGTCTGTTGTCCTACCTTGTATGTTGTCTTATCAGTCCGTCTGTATGTACTTCATTCTTTCAACAATTTATGAATGAAATGAAGTACAAAACCACTTAAACTGCCGCCTTATGTGCAACAGTCATGTATGAAAAAATGTAGGTTTATTGAAAGAAATTAATTCTTCAATACCAACAAAAAAGTCTTAAAACTTCAGCGTTTCGTTCCACCGTCCGTCCAACACGAACGGACAAAAAGACATCCCAGGGCTAAGCACTGCATCCTGAATAGCGAGATGGATCCTTATTATTCTATAATAAATTCTGTGTCATAATGATACGCCTTAAATACACGTCTATGTTGCATCGGGTCACTGGGGAGCTCTATTCGAAAAAAAAGGTACAAGAACCCCGAATACAGCTCCCATTTGATTAGGGGAGCTGTATTCGTTAATGCGCATCGAATACAGCTCTCCGGGGATCTGTATTCGAAAGGAGCTGTATCCGGTGTTACAATGCGGTACAAAAAATCATATTTGATATACACATGTATAACGCTATATAGTACAAGAAGTCAAGCAAACATAATTTATATCCCGCCAAGACACTAAAGAATGTGTATACAGAGGCTGAATAGACTTGAAACTTTCTCTGTTACATATGTTTACTGGAAAAATTGGATATACATGTACGTCGTATGTGTTGATGGTATTGGCGATTTACAAGTAACTCGAGTACGCAGCGTTTTTTTGACGCGGCTTTAAAAAAAAAATCACACAAAGCTGTAAAGCCAGTTAAGATAATACACATTCCTTTACAACTGTAATAGTTCATTCTTAGACAGGAGCTGGAATCTCTCTAGCTGTGTTCTGTTTGAAACGAGAAAGATGACTGTATAAAATGCATAAGTTGCGATATTTTTTCAGGTATTTAAGGAAATGCAAAGACCAAGCGATGACTAGTGACCACAAGAAGATTTTGCTCGTGCAAATTACTATCATTCTTAAACAGAGTGGAGTAAATTCGCCTCTACCGTATCATTTAATCTGGCGGGAATACAGAAAATTTAAACCAGCGGCGAATCCTACCATGTTAGTTGATCATGAATTTAAATGATAGATATCTGTACGATTATATACACATTGTTGCTTATATTTACGATGAATATTACAGTCACTTAAATTTATACAGTGAAATACTGAAATGTATCAGTGAATTAAAGTTCTATATATCATTGTTTCAAAGCATTGAAAATATCATTTTTATTTTTCACTGTTTTGAGCAAAACTGCCAGAACTACCTTTCTTTATTGAAATTACATCCCTTTCATTTTAAAACCTATATCACTTCCCTTCATTTTTCACTTTTGTTTACTTATTTGATTTTAATTAAACATCTCTTATAACGTTCATATTTACGCTAAAGATGATTTTTCGAAGAAAATATCCCCAATAAATATTTTGTGGATGCTATTTTTTGGGCACAATTTTCTTCTGCACATTGAAATTTGATCACCTGTTTATTATTTATCGCCACTCGTGAGAATAATAATTTCGAAGCTCACTCAGTGAAATAAAATTACATCTTACACAAAAGAAAACAAATATTCTCTATATATTAGAGCAATTTGCTAAAATTTGGTTTCTGCACTAAACCATGCGTGTTAGCTATATCAAGGCATGAACTTTTACATTAAGTGTTTATGTTAAGTACACATTTTATCATTTCTTCTGTTTTCAATTCTCATTTTGCTCAATATAGGTAGTTTGAAGGAAGATGTACATAATTTGAATAAATAAGCGTATCACTTTAAAAGATAATTAAGGTCTATTGGGGTTCATAAGGACTACAAACTGTCCGTCCATACTCATTTGCGTTTCTGCACATAATTACAAACACACCCATATAATTATATAACGAGATAGATTAAAGAGCAACGAGTTTCAATACTTGTTGTCTCTCTATTAAACGCATTACAACATGATATGTTACATATCACCTATATAAATAAAGGTAAAAAGAGTAGGAATATATTTCTAATTCTGTTATCCCTTATTTTGTTATCCCTTATTCTGTCACCTTTTATAACTTAATCTATATAGACTTGAAACCGTTTGGATGATGCCAAAATATTTACGAATACACTGTTTGACATTCATTAACAACGTCATACATCACATGATGATCATACCCGAGCAGCAAAAGAAATTCATAGTATGGCTAGCGAAAACATGCTTTTGTCAATTTACCACGTGTAAACAATGTCTTGATCTAAAGCAAACATTGCTCTACTAGTATCTTCTACATCATAAATTATTACGTTGTTTAAACTACTAAGTCTTCCTTACATTGAGTAAGCTATATTTATTTTCATTGTTATTTATTTAGATTTAAACACACATACATTATAAAGGTTTGAACAGGTTATTGCAGTACCACATTGGTCATAATTAAAGTATAAAATACTATAAAATAGTAATAGTTTATAGAATTTGGAATCACATCAAATACTGAATATCACAGACAGTACTTGAAAACTGATTAGGCAAGTTCAAATAATTGACATATTGAACAAAATGAAATATTATAGAAAATCTGGCAACTGATAATACTAAAACGTTGATAATGTAACGTTGCATATGAAATGTGCGATATAAACATCGGGTTGCCCATAAAAGTCCGAAGGCTTATTTCCAATAGGGCCCTTGCTTAAATACACTGTATATGACAAAAACAAACGGCGAAGACTTAGGCAATAATTATGGAAGTTCGTTCAGGTTACCATAAAAACGTTTCTATAATCTATTTGTAATTACAAATCATTACCAAAATAAATTTCAATGATCTGGGGAATTCTGTCAAGACTTTAACATTAAAACAATCAAAGATTTTTGAAAGTCTATACAGTTACAGAAGAAATCGCCCTTGTTCAAATATACATTATCTACCGTTCACATCCCTTATCGGAGCCTGTTTGTGTCACAATATATGGCGGCATATTTCTGCCGTAAGATAGCTACTGAAGGTTGGTAAATTAGTGCATGTTGATTGGCACCGTATCCTGAATGTCTGCGAGTGTTTTCTGAAATTTTCAGAGGCATTTGCACATGTCTGAAACGCTTTCAGGAGTCCCATACTTCCAGGAAGCGTTACCAAACGAGTTATTTCTCTTTTAGACATCCTTTAGAGGTTCCAATCCGTTAGCACTGGTCTGCGACACATTCAGCAAACCTTGCAGTAATTCAGGAGGCGGTGCCAAGCGAGTTCTTCCTGTCATATACATCATTTAGAAGTTTCAATCCTTATGCACTTGTCTGTGACACTTTCAGAATGACTCGCAGACTAAATCAGGACATAGTGGTTGGTGAAGTATGCTTTTAAATACATTTGTAGGATTAATTAACTCTCCTAGAGCCTAGATCTTCCCTGTGTTCATTTACTATTATTCCGTCGGATCTTCGAATCGTTGTGACACGTGTAGTTTTTATAGAAACGTCTGATATCTTCTTGGTCGAGCCAAGAAAATATTCCCTATGTGGACAACAGCTTCCTCTGTACTTAGAATAAACCGTCCAAAGTATTATCTGGAAAAAACAACAAACCAGTTGATACTCCTTGAAGATAATGCACTTAATTATGATATGAATTATGGAATGTTCACTTCTTTTAGTCCATAAACACTTGTTTTACGCCTACTTTTTGAAAGACAACTAAACAAGTCGTCTAAATCATGTCCACTTGCTGTCTATTATCGCAGCCTGTCGGTCAAGGATTAGAATCTAACCAAAGGTGAAACAAAACAACTCACTAGACTCTCTTATATGTAGCTGAATAGAACAGCTAGTTACGTTTTCCATTATTAATTTGTACTAAGCCAATAACAAGCCACAGCCGAGTCAAGTCAAATTTAAGCTAAACAAAATACTAATTTCTTATGGGAGAAATACTGAGAATAAAGCCCAAACCTTATCAACTCAGTAGAGTAAAAGCGTCACCGCTTAAACGCACATTATTCTTGCAAGGTGGTAGGTGTATTGTGAGTGCAACTTGGTTTAAGTGAGAAAAATGTCAGCAAACTTTAGACATTGGCGGATGACATGTTTTTTGAGGATGCCAAGAACATTCATACTAGGGAAAGTCATTTTGTTTACGCTATGAACTTATATGAATAGGCATTTATTCAAGGGTAATATGTAACCTTTACTCGGTTCTTTGTTTCCACCCGCATTTATTTGAAGTTTTGAAGTTATAGACGGTTGAATCTGGTCAAGTGGGAGCTTTCACGAATAGAAACTGAAAGTGTCCCGGTCATTTTTCAAAATGTTCACCAAAATCGATAGATGTTGAGGCCAGGGATCGCTTTTTTACGAGAAAATATAATTAGAGTAAAAATATTTACCTTCACTGCGATCACGAGTGTTTTCATCCTCAAATATCTTCATTTAAACACATTTTTAAGACAAATTTTATACTTCAGTGCGACTTTCCCTGGTATGAATGCGCATGACTTCATTAAAAAGCACGTAATCCGCCATTTTCTAAAGTTTGCTCTCATTTCTCTCACTTACACCAAGTTTGCACTCACTATACACCTACCCCGTGACTAGTATACGCTACCTCGATAGCAGCAGAGTGACATAATTATATTGAGAGTTTGAGAGTTGAGAGTTTATTTCAAACAAAACCAGACGGTCATAGACCCAAATGGTACATATAACATTATATGACATATATGGCGTCAGTGTATGATAAACAAAGCTACATGCTAATTTAAATGTAATACATTCAAACACATATGATTACCCATATAAGCTGGAACTATAAATTTGATAGAGAATGTAATCATAATGTATTGAAAAATGTTCCACAATTGACCTGTCTTGTTCGAGAGCGAAATTAACAAGACTTGTCTAGTGGATAACTATAAACAAAAGACAGCAGTAATGGTAAAAGTTTTGTGTTTCTCCTGAAAAATTTACAAAACCATTTGGTAAAGAAATGTAATATAAATAAAGAAATACAAACATATTACGTGCTTGCACCTGCACAACACATAACACAGGATACATACAAAACCTCGAAAGCAGGCGTTAACAAAAATCGCTTGGTAACTTATGTATAGCTTATTCTCTGTTGTATAATACATTTGTTCTACATCTAAAAGCCTTTTCTATGTTCATTTACAGGCCTTTTCTACGTTCATTTACAGGCGTACTAACTGGTCGATTCCAGCTACCAGTTTTTATACACAGTCGATGAGAGGATAAACGTTATCGTGATAAGCTGATGCGAAATTGTTTAATGTTTACGATATCTAAATATGGCTGAAACTTAAAATTTGCAATATGTCTGTAACAGAGTGTTCTGCTTGATTCACCCAGTCTACTATTCCAATTTTGTATAAACTGATCCTTTAATCTTTGTTTAGCCGTATATAAAAACAGATCACTATCACCAGTTGTTTGAAACAACCATGCGTCTTGGAAACCAAGCATACTTAATAAGTTTTTTAGTAATGAGCACCATTTTTTTTCTATTTGGGTGATCTAACGTATCTTGATACAACATATTACACAGTGTACGAACTCAGACGTCACCACCGAATAGGCATACAGTAACTGTTTTCAAGTTAACTTTGCAATTTTATTTCAAGTTTCCAAGTAGAAATAGAAAGAGTACAGCAAGTATTCCAATTTTATTTGATACAGAGATAATACCATGTATCAGGAAAGATCGAAGTTTATGTTTTACATTGTTAATTTGTTTGAAAACATAGCAAAGAAATGTTCAAAATAGTTCAGTTGTTCTAAAATTGCAATATTTTGTCAATTTATCTCTTCCCAACATTGTTAAGCGAACTTTTGTAGCCATCATCCGCTACAAGAGTGTCTTATCCGTAGATAAGTTCTAACATTGCCGTCCATTTATTGGAGTTATTTTGAAGAAAATACCTTTTTTTGCGGTACATGTATCGATTTGACTGTATGCCTATTCGCTAAGACACTGTATGCAAATCGCAAACCGTTATAAAATGACTGTATGCCTATTCGCAAATATGTCGATTTTATATTTCCAGTTATTTCAGATAGCTATGGCTGACTGGCAGTGCTATTATTGAAATTTGACCTCAACATCCTTTAGTGATATCATCAACCACTCCATTACATTTCCCGCTAACAGCATTCTAAAAATCAAAATATGATAAACATGCGACTGTGTTTATTCTGTCACAAATTATCTTTACATGGCTTGCATAATATTGAAGACTACATTTATGCTAAATTTGTGAAACTTCTTCTTTGGACATGAGTTGAGTCCTTGCACGGTCAATTCTTTTATCGCTATGAACAAGGTTATTTTTGCTTAACTATTTTATAATAGAATGTTTCATTACATGTTTCGACGACAGATGATAAGATATGACTCAATCATATACATTTCATTTACTAAAGAATGCCCCCAATTCAAACAACAACAGAGAAATGTAATAAATTGACATGTATATTATTACAATAACGCTAGCAGTACAGCTCCTTTCGAATACAGCTGACAGCTGTATTCGGTGCACATTAACGAATACAGCTCCCTTGGTGTAGCGGAACTTTATTCGAAGCAAAGTATATGCCAATTCGACTGAATCTCCCTATGTTTGCTTTATTAGAATATTTAAAGAACCATGATCGTTATGTTATACATATATTCCGTCCGTCTATTTGTCCCACCATCTGTCTGTTGTCCTATCCTGTATGATGTCTTATCTGTCCGTCTGTCAGGCCGTACACTATGATGTGTACGAGCTTCATTCTGTCAAAAAAAAATTGCCTTATATGTTATCGTCATATGAAAATAATGATGGTTTATTGAAAAAAAATGTTTTTCAATATTAGAAAAAAGTAATTAAACTTCAAATTTCCATTCAACTGTCCGACCACCAAGTGCGGACAAAAAGACATACATCACATGACTAAGTACTGCATCCTGAATAGCGGTATAGATCCTTGTTATTTTTTAATAAATTCTTTACCGCGTATTTGTATAAACGAATGATACGTCTATGTTGCATAGGGTCGCTGGGGCGCTCTATACGAAAAAAGGTACAAGAACAGCTGATGATAAGGGCAGCTGCATTCGTTGGGGGAGCTGTATTCGAAAGGAGCTGTATCCGGTGTAACAGTACACTTTAAACTGCCTTTTTAATTTCATACCATGTTGGGAAGAAGGGACGAGATAAAATTCATTTAACGAAAGGTTACTATAATAAAGTTAAAAAGCAGATATTTTCGATATTTATTTGAAAGAAAATAAATCATCTACAATGTATTTGATGATTGGCAAAACTCGCCACCAACAGAGCCATTCAAAAATGCAACGTACGACAAGTCGTTCATGACAATCCATGTACACTCTAATACTTTTAAGTTGCCAAACAGGCTTCATTCAAAAACAGTTGCCATATTTATTCGGTAAGCAAGCATTGCGCTTTTAAATCAATATTACATTTGTTCCGTTCGGTGCAATTATTGTACAGTGGTTTTACGATTATCATACAGTTAACAATTTTGTTTTTTGCGAATATGCATACAGTGCATTTCTTTAATGCATGTAAATACCGACAGTATTTTGACACATTCCTTACGTTTTAACCAGTAAGTAAGGCTGTTCCCATTACATGAATGAATGACCGAACTGTAAACAACACCTCTGAGGCAAAGAACTCTCCATATCTTTCAATATTAAACCATTTTTATGACGAATGCTCCATGTTGCCCTAATGTTTTGATTTCTTTTTCCAAATACATATAGATATTTTGAATATAACCACGTCTGACAACACCCACATCAAATATAACTATTCTACGATACAAAAAGTTAAATCACACTTACTATGCTGTCCCAATTCCTACTTAACACTTGAAATAAAATTACATGGTAAACTTGAAAACAGTTACTGTATGCATATTCGGTGGCGACTTCCGGTTTGATACAGTCTGAGTTCGTACACTGTGTATTATATACTTTTCTTATGTATTTTTCAACATTTGCATTTAAAATCTTAATCCAAAATTTGATAATATTATAATATCTCGTATTTTGTATATTGTATATGGCGAAATAAGATCGCTTTTGTTTGTAAACAGAACAGAGTTTGTAAAAACAGTCTGCTTCGATGATAAGCCATCAATTGTTCTAAACTTACAGTGGTTCGCTGATTTTCAAGATAGTTAAGATGGGGAAATGTCCTTCATCTGAAGACCTTTTAATCAAATTAATGTTGATACGTAAAGTTTAATGACTTCTTGAGTTGTAATGTTATTATATCGGGGAAACTTATTGTTTCTCTCCACAATGTTTCTCTCCCCCGCCGTATTCGGCATATTGCAAATATGCACGGAAACACATAAAAAAGGGGTCCGACTTTACACGCTGAAGTACGAAAATGGATTCCTTAAATCACATTGAACGATATTGAATTGTGTATATAAATATTAAAGTACATATTCCCAAAGATGAATGACGACATAGGAAGTAAATTCTTTTTCGTATGAACACAACGGACCATTTGGTAAAGAGAGAACTACATCCCTTATTAGAGATAGGTTTTTCTGGCCTGGCATGCCATCTGAATTAGAACATTGGATAAATGGATGCAGACGCTGCACCATGAGAAAGAACAGCAACAACACTAGAGCTACTTTGACAAACATTGTTACCACATACCCGTTGGAAATGGGTTGCATGGACTTTCTTTGCGTTGAACTTCCACAGGGAGGATATTCAAACATACTGGTTATCACAAACCATTTTACTAAGTATGCTGTAGCCATTACAACAAAGAATCAAACAGCCAAGACAACCACAGAAGCCTTATACAACCATTTTATAGTTAATTTTGGAATACCATCAAAATTCATTCAGATCAAGGCGGTAATTTTGAAAGTGATATAATTAAGGAACTGTGTACTATAATGGGAATCCAAAGAGTAGAACAACGCCTTACCATCCCATAGGTAATGGAAATACAGAAAGATTCAACAGAACTTTAATAGGAATGCCAGGAACATTGAAACCTGACCAGAAGCAAAACTGGAAGCAATATCTACCGTCCTTAGTCATTGCTTACAATTGCACCAAACATGAATCAACGAAACATACTTCTTATGTGCTGATGTTTGGTCGCAAGCCAAAGTCACCTATAGGCAGGCTGTTTGAATCAGCAGTTGAAGAAGAAACATCAACAGATTATGTGAAAGATTTGAAAGAGAAAATTAAAGCTACACAAGAGATAGTTAAGAAACACACAGATGCAGCAAGGTCCAAACAGAAACGAAATTATGACAAGAAAGCAAAAGCGTCTCAACTGGAAATAGGAGATAAAGTATTGGTACGTGTTTTGGCTTTCAAAGGAAATCGCAGATAAATTCGAAGAAAACGTTTATACTTTAGTAGAACAACCAAACAATAACATACCAGTGTTCAAGATCAGATCAGAAGACGGTACATTGAAGACCCTACACAGAAATCATCTGTTACCGATAGGTTATTTCAATGATGAAATCATTGACAACAGAAATCCAGAAATACCAGTACCAAAACCGAAGAGAGGCAAAACAGTTAAGAGGATTGATCAGAAAAAGATTGAAAGTGAGCTCACTGTAGTGGAGTCTAGTGATTCAGAAGATGAAATTATCACACTGACAATTAAACATGGGGACGCCCAGCATTCTGAAGAACCTGACAGAGATATTCATGTTGAAGTGTTGGCAGGAGAATCTGACAATAGAATTGAAGTAGATGAAGTTACTGAACATGAAGATGACACAGTACGGAAAACTTTAGAAGAGTTTATAGAAGACACTCGCTATGATAAGCATAGGAGTAGAGTAGAGAAAGACAGAACAAAGATAGAATTTCCGGATCATACAGAACTGAAATTGCCACATACAGAAGAAACTAGAAGTGAAGTTACAGAAAAAGATAAAGAAGCCAGTCAGCGTAGTCAACCAATGGTACCACCAAAAAGGAAAGGAGACCACCAGTAAGAGCGGAGACACCACCAGTAAGACCTAGACGATCTGAAAGACCAAACAAGAAACCAAGATACATGGAGGATTATGTTTGCAACTTGTTGAGTGCAGACAATAGACCGTTAGACTTAAAGCTAGATGCTTTAACCAAGTTTTTAGATTCAGGATTGTTGAATCGTGTGACATCAGATGTCGCTCATAGGATTGTGGAAGCAATCATGAAATAGAATACTGTTTCTTTTTATCGTTTTACTGTTTTTAACTTTGATAAAAAATATTCTGTGTTCCAGGTTGCAGTGTCACAGTGAATAGAAGAAAGTTTACATTTCATATATGTATTGTTTGTACAATCTAATTATGTCTTTGTAAATTGTAGAGACACAATTTCTTTTCTCACAGGGAGAGAAGATAGCTTATGAGATGAGTCATGTCCTCACAAAGATGACATTACCTTAAAGTAAGTTGTGTCACAGTATTTCTTCTATTCATGTTTACATATTTCAGGTATAATAAACTTGAAGTATTCAGATAAAAAAATGTATGTAGCATTGTTGTTCAAGTAATATGTTTTTAATGATGTATGTTTGTTTGTTTTTTTTCAGAAAATGGTGGAACATCACTTTTGACAGCTGGAACTTTTGTTTATAGCTCCTTAAATTATTTGTTTTAATCATATTTCATATTTCAGAAAATGATGGGACATTTTCCAGAGAGGGGGAGAATGTAGCAGGGTTAAGTTTTAGTGGTGTTTTACATTTTATTTAGTTGTCTAACACCTGCATTAATATACTTCTTTTTACAGTGTAAGCTTACATGATTTAGTAGTTGACAGATAGGTCAAAGTTTGCTAAGCCTTAGTTCTTGATAGTGATTGGTCAATTAGTCACTAGAGTAATTTTCACTAGTCTGGCGCTAGATTTGGTTCTGCCAGTGGTACACCACAGTAGTCAGAGATGGAAAGACGTGTTCTTGTTATGTGAGAGGCTTTAGACATTTTTCTTCAGCATCGTGTCGAAGAATTAGGTAGAGAAGATCTAGTATGTATTAGCAAGTATTTATCTGTCGATTGCTTGTATTGTATTTATTCTACAGTTTTATCTAGTCGGATGAGTTTGTTGTATTTTGGATTGTCATGGGTTTTCGCGAGTCTGGTTCCAAGTCCGTATTCTGTCACTCGGTTTGCAAAGCTACTGTCTTTACTAAACGGCATGATTATAATGGTGGTCGGTACTTTTCAGAGTCCTTATAGTAACACAGCACATGCACCGCACCAGAGAGTAAGCCGGGAGTATATCGTTTGTACGGTTACCATGTAGATGTTGATCCCATTGATGAAGGTAAATATTGTTTATGTAACTTTTAATTGTATATATTTTATCTTAAGTAATTCTCATTGTAAGAAATACAATGAACAGCACTGGGTTAATTAAAACTTGTATACACTGTTAAGGGTATTCCTTAATAGAAAGTGGAACCTTTCTCAAGCAGACATTTAGTACTCTCAGCTTGAGTACTAATCAAGCGAACCATATTATATGTATTGTTTTATTTTAATGATCATGTTAATACTGTACTTTTACTTATTAGTCCGTGTTATGTATTTTTCAGGTCGGTTTAAAATCATGGAGCAGTATGTTCATAATCATGGAACAGTATGATTTAATGGTATAAGACCGGATGCATATTTGGTCTATATTGTGACCCGTTTGTTTTCACAACCCGGATAAAGTGTGGACTATAAAGTTGTATTTATGATAAGATGAACAATAAAGACATGGTATAAACAGATCTTTTCTCTTTTGTGACTCACATGGGTTACATTAGTTTTATATATTTTGAATATAACAAAAGTCCCTAGAAGTCTAGTTGTAGAACGTTTATTCTTCCCTTTAAAACAAGCAACACTGTGTACAAAAACAATGCTATATAAAAAGTAGTGTTTACCTTTATGAATCCAATAAGCAGATTTGCAAATCCATACCGAAAACCAATGATGTATTCAAACAGATCACTGATAGGAACAGTTGAGCATACAGCAATAACTCCAATCAAGTTGAAAAAAACTGAAATGTAAATGCGTTTTAAATGAACTGGTTTAAACATTGCACTATGTACATCAACAAAATTTACAATTGTAATTAATTAAACACACAGAATGACAATCGTTCGTCATCAATGTTATTCTCATATTCTGACTATTGTAGTATACTTCAGGGTTACATACGTCTACCCGCCCACTGCCAACGATCTTTAATCACATTTTCTCAGTATGTTACTGTGACAACCATCGGACATGATAAAATAAAGTTGCTGTGTCGTCAATACAAGTCTGCAGTGTTAGTTCATGATAAAGTAGTATCTGTCCTTCGTGCAAATGCACGGCGCATTAATCTGAATAATTGATTTAAAATGTCAGGGTCTGCCTGTTAGGTTGGAAATGTGGCCTCGAATATAGACTTAGCCGTTTGGTTCTTTTGATTTATTTTCTTATATATTTTTATGTTGACGTGAGCGGGGCAAGTTGGCGGCATTATAAGTAACAATGCATTCGTGATATTATAATTGTATGGAAAGGAACGCAATATCGGGTCGGCCTCATATACGATTTTGTATGTCATGTTTTACTTCACAATCGTTTTATTTAAACAAAAAATGTAAATACACCCTTAAGAGAGATGAAAATGAATTCAGAGGAAAGAAATTCGATGAAATCTTACGTATTACTTGATGATAGTAAATAAAAGTCATAAACATTTATTCAAACTATACCTATGAGATTGATTGATGTCAAGTCTGTATAGGCCTATATACACTTTCAATCATGCGCGTGTTCTATCTGTTCATATAGTCCTAGAAGCCAGATACAGATACATAGTGCATCTGAATAAACTCTATAGGGTTTTTTTGCCCATTAAATATGTTTTCCCTGTTTATATCCAATAATTGGAATTCGTGCTGTGGACTTCCGGTTCCTCTTAGTCTATAGTTATAGTATTTACTTCACTATACCATTATAGTTCCTCCACAGTGAATATATATATGTACACTTCACACTGTTAAAAACTTGTAAAAGAGTTGTCATTTGATAGTTCACTTAAGTTGTAGTCTACTCATCACTGTCTATACTTCTCGCTCAGTTCTGTTTATAACACTAAGCCTCAAATTTCTGTCTTATCCCGAAATTGTTTAGCCTAGATTTGATATTAAGATTAGTAGATTACTATTTAGATTAGGTGCACTGACAACTGAATTCGGCAGATTTTCCCAAGCATCAACCACCCTGTTGCTGAACACATTTTTCCTCATTTCTTATATGTTTTTACTATGGCCCCTTGTAACTAAATTGGATCCCATTTCAAAGATATTACTATTGATTTTGTCTATGTCATTTGTAAATTTATAGACTTGTTTTAAATAATTTCTTAGTCTTCTGTATTCTAGTGTTGGAAGGCCTAGATGTTTTAACCTTATAATAAGGGAATAACTTAAATTTGCTATACCACTTTACATTTTTGTAGCCCTTCTTTGGACGTTTTCTATAACTATCTTATCCTTTTTATGCCTGGGTGACCATACAGAAGACACATATTCAGTTTGTGTATTTGACCTCATATATTGCCAGAAGTTTTTGCTATCAGTTTTGATATTTTTTGCCGTTCTTTTTTTCATATTCATATCTCGACTGCCTTAATTAATAAATTACCTTATTCCTAGCTTGCTTGTAACTTGCTTGTAAACGTTCAAACGTTAAATGATTTTGCAGTACTTGTTCTTTATCCACTTTTTTTCTTTTCTCTTGTATAGCTATTCTTGTATTTCTATCAACATATGGATTCCGGTGCCTTGGATCAGCTTTACTTTTTGGAATATATTTTTCACATAACATGGTAATGGTCTCTAAAAACTGATTCCATAACTCCTGAGTCCCTATGTTGAAGTTACTTTCCCATTGTAGAATTTTAAGTCTTGTGTTATGTTTATGTAATTTCCTTTGTTAAAATTGAATTTGAGTGATTGATTTACTATCACTCAAAATGACTACACGATCGTATTTTGATCTCTTTTCACTCCCTGGGTTGCTTTCTAAGTACTTCTCAATGTTCTTTATCTCACACCTATCAGTCATTGACCCAGTGTTACTTATAATACCTTCAATTTATCTAATTCACTTTCAGTAAACTGTTCGATGAACACACTGTTACAAGGTAGGGCGGTCCCTCACTCTTGATACTGAGATGTTCAAATAACTAATTTTATATTATGGCAGGGACCTTTAATTTCTTGTTTAATTTTTCTTATTACTCATTGTATTACATTTCTTTTTTATTTTTGTTATAGTTTACGTCAATTGTCACTTGATAGGCTAGGTACCTACAGTCCCTCACACGTGCTGTAGAGATGCACCCAGTCTCACTGTGACTGGACCAAACTTGTTCTTTTTATTTCTTTTATTTATTTTATATATTTACTAAATGTTTCAAACTATACCTATGAGATTGATGATGTCAAGTCTGCATAGGCCTATATATGAATGGTAGAAAACGTCCACAACGATCACTTTCAATCATGCGCGTGTTCTATCTGACATAGTGAAATATTATGATTGAACAGGTTTGTAGACATTTACGCCACCAGAAAAGAGATACAAGTGTTTTCAGAAAACTTTTCAAATGCATCCCGCATATGTTAAGAATATTTATAGTTAAGAATATTTTCATTTTATCGTAGTGTACGTGTTTAATGCGTTTCTTGTGTTTTAAGTATTTTTCTTAACCACACAATGCCCACAATGAGCACTAGTCTAATTTTACTTGAGTCTACTGTAGTTGTGATGTGGGGAGATAACTATAGATAAGTCTTACATACCACTTATTCCTACCATAGTGTACCAACAGTTCCCACAACAGTAGCAATACTCCCATACTGTTGCAGCACATGGTACGCAACAATGCTTGACACAGCAGTAGATTCTCCAGCCCGCCAATACAATAGAACAAAAGTAAAAAAAAACGGATGTCATAACAAGGTATTCGTAAGCGCCATAGCCCGAAACACCTATACAAAAAAATATAATAATTTTTCAATAGATATTTAATGCAGAATACGTTTTCAAAAATTTATAGTAGATATATTGTGTTTTTTGGGAGAAATTGTCAAAGTCACAGGCCTTTAACTCTATAAGACGTGCGCAAAGACATAGAAATTGTTCATTGCATCTACATCAAAGTTTTACGTGAACCACTTAAAACAATGGACTGATAAGTACGTGCCACCGACATAGTGATTGCAATGTTTCCCTCCCAGCACATAGTTAGATCTAAATTAGAACATCATATAAGATTTATGGCAATGGAACATTCAATGTGTGCTTGTTGCTTTTGAAGATATCTCTCACCAATGTTTTTGAAAGAGATCTTTCGTCTTTTTACAAATATCTCTTTCAGTTCCAGAGATAGCTCTGATGCATAACACGATATCTCTGTAACTTTGGATTATCTCTGTAACCTGGAAAGATATCTCTCAAAAATAGAAAGATATCGCTGAAATGATATTACAATACACGGAGACTACCTCTGGGTTTCTGAAGTTTTGAAGCGATTTAACCACTCGACCACCAGGCCACCTTTAAATGCAAGTCTAGTTCTCCCATGGGTCAGAATATTTTTCGGACTCAGAATGTTTGATCTTTACACTAAGGGTGTCATGAGCAAATGTGCTGTAAATTTATGCTAATTCATGATTATCCTGGTTCTTTAACATCCCACGTGTATAGCAACCTATATGGGACGATCGGTTTAAGTCTCCACCGAAAGACTGTAAGTGATTTTTAGTTGGTCAGCCCCGGGAGTCGAAAGTCTTGAGCTCTACCGATTAAGCTAACCGGGTTTATCAGATGGCCAATGTGATTTTTTAAAAATATACACCTCCCATGACTCTTAATCAGGCATCATGCTGGTAAGATTACAGTTAACAAAGTCAGCTCACTTCACTTTTTTGCATAAATAAATAATTGTGATCTCAGTTTTGAGAAATGCCAGTCTTTTGTAAACAGAACCATGTGTGAATAATCAAGTATTTTAAAGTGTTTTCAGTCCATAAACTTTTCAAAATTTTCAATCATAATTATCTAGAGTTTGTAATAACATTAGTCATCCAGCATAGGAGACAAAATCTGCTGAACTGGGACATGAACATTCTAGTCAATGTGACATCATACAAATAGTGAACAATATTGTATGCAATATTTAAATAATAAATAATAAAATAAATAGAGGATAATTGTTGGTTTCGGTGTAATATCACGTTTTATATAATTTCACCGAGTGGACACCAAAAGTGATATTTTCACGAGTGGCGCATCCACGAGTGAAAATAACTACTTATGGTGCTCACGAGTGAAACTATCGTGATATTACATCGATGCCAACATTTTTTCTGTTTATTTTATGTCTATAACCCTACTTTCGTTGAGTTTGTTTCAATAAAATGTCTAAAATCGTGGGAAACGTCATCGGAAACTTATAACAAACATGACGTCATTTTAACGACGTCATCGTCGTATGGTTTCCGGCGTTCGTTACGCTCGGTATATATTTTAACGTTAAACCGGGTAGAAAATTTTGATAATTTTCACTGAGTGGACAGTGAGTTTATCGGGATATAATTCACCGTTATATTTCGATAAACCACCGAAAAACATAAAATAAAACGTAGTAATACTCTGTCTATTATAACTCTATTTTAGTTATTCTTCATTTCTATTCTTGTTTGTTATAATTTTATTATGAACTTGTACAGTGTGTCTTCTCATAATTCTTTTTTTTAAACTTTATTCACCTTTTTGTATCATACACCCAACACAATGTTTTGTGTACATATACTACATTCAACATGTTCTGTTATGCAAGCAAATACATTGAACGTTTTATATCATTCTTATTTTTGGTGAAAAGTCATCAGATATGCGAATATTCGAATATTCGTATTTTTGCCGAATATTCGAATGCTATTTTCATATTCGAATATTCGGCAAAAATACGAATATTCGAATGTTCGAATATTCGTCCCATCCTTATATATATTAGGTTACTCACTAATAACACGCAGCATTTTGCAACCACACCAAAATTCGTACATACATGACTTTGAAATAACTCAATTTCTCTATTAGATTTTTCATAAAAGTTAATTAATTTTGCTTTAAACACTGATGGCTCAGTGAAAGAATGTTTACTCCAATATAATAAATGCTTGGTCTAGTAATTTCCGTTATTTAGGTTTTTATTTGACGTAACTGGTAAATATGTATAATATGGTAATTTAAAGAAAAGCAGAAGTGATGGTTGCAACTAAATGATCTCTTGTTGTGTGTCTGATAGTATATGTGTTATTTAACAGTTTATCATATTACATGTGTATTCTCCTATTTTAGTTGCAACATCACTTCTGCTTTACTTTAAATTACCATATTATACATATTTACCAGTTACGTCAAACAAAAACCTAAATAACGGAAATTACTAGACCAAGCATTTATTATATTGGAGTAAACATTCTTTCACTGAGCCATCAGTGTTTAAAGCAAAATTAATTAACTTTTATGAAAAATCTAATAGAGAAATTGAGTTATTTCAAAGTCATGTATGTACGAATTTTGGTGTGGTTGCAAAATGCTGCGTGTTATTAGTGAGTAACCTAATATAAGTTTATGTAACAGGAATTTCTTTTTTTGGAATGGTTCGAATTTTCAGGGTACGCAATAACGGTTCAAATTACGAAAAGTGTTGGTAGCGAATATCCATGTAGTTTTTTTAGTGAGAGTTGATTGCAAAAAGAAATGGTGCTTTTTATTGTGTCACAAGCAAGAGCATCAAATTTTAGAAATGTTTAGCAACATAATCTATTCGTATTTCAAAGAACATACCTGCATTCGTGCTTTTTCAAAACAAATAACGGGGGTAAATGGCGTCACAGTATAAACAAAACCAATTAATTAAGTCAATGTCGGTGGAATAGTCGCATTAATCAAGTAAACTGGACGTGCGTCATGAGAATTTCTGTTTAGGATTTAATTAATATTGTTTGGTTTCACAACGTAAATAAAGTATAGTTTTGGATGCGATCAAGCACGATGGTTTTAGCGCTAGATACATAAACAGTGGCTAATTCACGTGTGAACCTACCAAATTTCCTACGCAAAAGGGATTCATGCGGGGAATTATATATATTTAATAAACATGGAGTTTTGATTTTCCGCACAACATAGTAGGGCCTATTAAGAGGTTTTCTTGTAGAAACTGCGATGAAAAAGAAGTATGCAAGAAAAAGGATCGCTTCGCTCGGTTCCTCCTATCCCCCCGCTTTCCCTCTGGTCGGAACAACCCAGTCCTCCACAGCAGGCCATGTAAGATCCATATATTCTTTAAACAACTGTAATTTTTTTTTAAACCTTGTTCATATGATTCAAGCAGGGAAAGGAATGGAAAATGCAAGAAACAGCTTTGGTTTCATATTCTGGGTTGTGACGATAATGTTAAAATGACCTGCACAAGTTCAATCCCTCTCAGCAAAAGGTTATAATGATTTGACACGAGAAGACTTCATTAAAAACGTACACAGACATAAACCTGGTTTGTCTTAAGTGCTTCATGTGTTATCATGTGACATCAAATGTTCGTTTTACTGATAAACTTTGACATGCCAGAAATCAACCACTAATCTCACATCAAGGAAGTTTAAATGTTAGGATCGGTATATCAGACAAGATGATTAGCAAAACAAAAAAGGGACAACTAGAAGAGAAATACGGAATGTTTAATATCAGCAGGCGCTATCAGATTGCCAAATTCTTTTAAAAAATAGATATTCTTATTTGACGCAAGTGAAGAGTCTATGTGTGATCTGCAGCTTATTCTATAATCAAATTGACGTTTTGTAGAAATAATTTACCTTTAAGTTATAATGTACCGTATTTTTTTAACTGTTGGGTACAGAACAGTATAATAATAGTCCCCTCATACAAGTAGATAAATTGAAAGAAAGAAATGTTACAAACTCTTTTAATTAAAAATCAACTTCATCATTGATTTATAACAAGGCAGAAGCCAAGAGTTCAGCCTCGCAGCATTGTGAATGCCCATGACTTGTTGATCATGTTAACTATTTACGTCACAAGTTTGCGTATATTTACAAGTTACTTGTATTTTACCTCTTGGAAACGACTTGATAGAAAGCTTGTTTATTAAATGTACATTTTTAGACCTTTTATACGACATTGTTAAAATATAATGTTAGTATTGTTCATGCTACGGTGCTTGTCAGGAGTGATATTCATATCAAGTCACTATTGATGTCTTCTGAGGATTGTATCTTAAAAGTTTTATAATGACGTAACAGAATCATGCTATACCCTCAGATAATGAAGTATAAGGATAAAACTTATGATAAAGTCGATTTTGAATATATAAACCTTGTATACAATGACCATGACATTGTACATATAAGTATAAACATTATGAGTATGAATTTGCCATTAGAACTTTGTTGTTTCCTTTGACATTCTCGCCCCAAAGAAGAAATACACTAACATTCTTCGAACTAGACCAATACAAGGGAATATAACTTAGATATACAAATTATGTATATACAATTTTAAATTATCTTTGCATTATCAAAAGTTCTTATTTGTTTCTACACAAATCAACTATTCTGGGTGATATTACAATTAACGAAACGCATATGGCAGCTAAGTGTTTATGAGCCATTTCGTATGCGTCAGATACAGGTATTATTTGAATCTAATTCAAATGTCGTGGTAAGTCAGATACAGCCTTCGATAAGCACGTATGATTTGTCATTGTAATCAATGTATCACATTGATTTTTATATCAAAAGTACTTGTAGTAAAGATAGTGCAGTATTTGTTTTCAAGTATTTGGTATGTATATGAAGCACTTTCTGACGATAAATTTTCGTAAGGAATAACATTATTCCATCAGTAATATGAGGATCTTACATGGCCTGCTGTGGAGGACTGGGTTGTTCCGACCAGAGGGAAATTGGGGGGAAAGGAGGAACCGAGCGAAGCGAGGTTCCGACTTCCCCCTGCTTTCCCGAGGGTCGGGACAACCCAGTCCTCCACAGTAGGTCATGCAAGATCCTTTTTCTTACTTACTTTATCTGATTTCATCGCAGTTTCTACGAGAAAACCTCTTAATAGGCCCTACTATGTTGAGCGGAAAATCAAAACTTCATGTTGATTAAATATAATTCCCCGCATGGAACTCCTTTGCATAGGAAATTTGGTAGGTTCACACGTGAATTAACCACTGTTTATGTATCTAGCGCTAAAAGCATAGTGCTTGATCGCATTTAAGACTGTACTTTATTTACGTTGCGAAACAAAAACATATTAATAAAATCCTAAACAGAAATTCTCCTGACGCACGTCCAGTCTACTTGATTAATGCGACTATACCACCGACATTGACTTAATTAACTGGTTTTGTTTACACAGTGACGTCATTTATCAAGAGAAACTGTGACGTCATTTACCGTCGTTATTTGTTTTGAAAAACGTATGAATGCAGGTATGTTCTTTGAAATGTGAATAGATTATGTTGCTATACATTTCTAAAATTTGATGCTCTTGCTTGTGACACCATAAAAGCACCATTTCTTTTCGCAATCAACTCTCGCTTCAAAACTACATGGATATTCGTTACCAACAATTTTCGTAATTTGAACCGTTACTGCGTACCCTGAAAATTCGAACCATTCCTAAAAATGAAATTCCTGTTACATTAACTTGAAAAATATTAAAGTGTGTGCTTTCTTATGAGACCTTAGTTTACGTTTACGAAAAACGTTACTGTCTTTCACATATAAACCGCCGTGAAACGTATCTCGGAAATAAAGTGTTCCAGGTACGAGTTGAATACACGAAAGTAGTTCGGATGCTGTCAAGTAAGCCCGAGATGTACTTTCCCTAGGGAAAGTATAGGCTGATCTCTTCCCTCCTCGTGCTGGGATCCGCCAGTACTGTCCCCGGGGGTATGCAAGAATTGAGCCTTTTACATTAAAATAACTTGCGATCTTTGCTAAATTCAGTTTCACTTGGAAGCGACCGTTTGAAATTGAAAAAATAAGTAATAATCCGATAAATGGCAGTTTCGATGTACTGTTTTCTTCCGATTATGTCTTATTTGTTCCTAGTCAGACAATTGCCAATAAATTATTGCGTTATTACGTACTTTCGAGTAAAATTCTTTAACATAGCGTCTTCATTTTACGACACTACACATCGTCCATGGGGACTTCAAAAGATACATGATATAGTACAATATTCGCAAGGAGACTACATTAAAAACCAGTGAAAATTTAACTTCAAACACCACTATCAATACTTAAGAACAATTGATATGTTCAACGTAATTGACAAATTAAGATATAGCATTGAAAATATACTTATACAAATGTATTTTACAGCAATTTTAGTTATCACCACAGAGCACTTCGATGTAAGATACATCTTTTTTAATGCGCTTGTTAATGAGGAATATATATTTTTCGACAGAACTACTTCCTAAAATAATTTGACCAGTGAATTTAAACAATAATTTGGTATTCCAAAGAGAAGGGGCAAATGGCACGAAAATAAAATTAAATTAAAATTAACTTATTTCATATAATAAGTATTATATCGTATACCTATCATAAATAATTTATCACGATTGGCCAATAGCGATCACGTGCCATGTCCGCAAAAGTATGTGTATACCTGGAAAACAGTGTGTAGACCTGCGCGGATCTCAATACGTCATTTCTGTTACATTTTCGCACATTTTCACCATTTCTATGAGGTATACGATAAATATTTTAGACTTATGTTTCGTCCTCGGTCAATTTCACTTTATTTTTCGGCAAACTATATATTGACCTCAACATTACATAAACAAATATATGGAAATGTGGAGAACATTCCTACCTTCTGGTTCAGATGTATCATTTAAACTTTCTGTGCTGTTATTACAGTATGTCCTGCCTTCTGGAACTGTGTTACACAGTCCTTGAAACAGATATATGACAGTAATCAACCCTAACACAAATCCAGAAAAGCAAATTCCAAGCACAGACAAAATTAAGAGAGGCCGGTCTCGCGGCCTGTCTTCATCTTGAGCAGGCATGTTTACCCATGTAAATAGTCGGTGTATTGTCGGTTGCGATAAAACAAAACGTTATCATCACCATACCAGTGAATACAATCGATCTACCGATCTTAAGAAGGTAAGTTTTAAAGGGACCACTCAAACAAAATATATGATTGTATAATCTGAATTCAGACCTTACTCATTCAGTTTGGCTATTTGGATTATTTATGCTTAAGATCTGGTATATATTACTAAGAATCTAAGTAAACATGAAATATTTTATCACTTTAAAACGATTTAATCGCAATTATATCTCTACATTTTTTCTAGTAGCGCTTTGATACTCATAAATGGAAATTAACAGTGATGACTAGAGACCACAAGTAGATTTTGTCCGTCCATACTCATTTGCGTTTCTGCACATAAACACATATAATTGTGTAACGAGATAGATTAAAGAGCAATGAATTTCAATACTTGCTGTCTCTCTATCAAACGTATAACAACATGATATGTAAATATCACCTATTTTGTTAGCTCAAAAGCATTATAAAATTTAATGAAGATTTCCTTTATTCCGTTATCCCTTATTCTGTCACTTTTTATAACTTAACCTATATAACCTTGAAAACGTTTAGACGATGCCAAAATATTGACGAATTTACTGCTTAAATAACAACGTCATATTCGTCCTCCAAAACACCACATGATGATCATTCACGAGCAGCAAAAGAAATCCATTCCTGCCAGTTTCAACTATAAATCCATGGGAAGATAGCCTAAGTATACCGCGTGTAAACAATATCTGGATCTAAAGCAGACATTGTTCAAACAAATGATTGCTCTACTGGTATCTTCGACATATGCACGCAATATTTTGCACAATAATGTTCATATTACAATGTTTAAACTGTGACAGATCTACTTCTATGTCTCCTTCACATTGAGCTAGCTATATCTATTCTAATAGTTATTTAGTAAGGTTAAAACATACATACATTATAAAGGTTTGAACAAGTTATTGCAGTATCATATTGATCATTATCAAAGCATAAAAAATAGAATAATATCACAGACAACGCTCAAATAATAATTTGGCAAGTTCAAATAATTATTATATTGACCAAAATAAAATATTATAGAAACTCTGGCAACTAATAATAATAGAAAATTGAGAATGTACATAAAGCGTTGTGAAATAAACATTGGGCTGCAGGTTCATTTCCAATTGCATCCTTCGCTAAAAACTCACCGAAAAATAATTAATATATTTGATAAAAACAAACGACAAAGACCCATGCACTAATTATGGTAAAACGTTTTAGTTTCCATAAAAATGTTTCTATGATATGTTTGTACACTTGTTATTACAAATCATAACCAAAATAAAGTTAAATGATTTTGACAATTCAGTAAAGACTTTAAAATAATTGCTACAGTCAACAGGTGCAAATAGATATTGTATGCTTTTTGGCTCTGTTTGACCGATTTCTTAAAGCTATATAATATCGTATTCAGCTCCTTTCGAATACAGCTCCGAATAAAGCTCCATATACTTGATGAAACAGATAATAAAATGGATTATTTAACAAAAGTCTGAGTTTTTTGGAATGTGTCTTTTGGCCAAATTAATTTATGACTCCAGTTTAGGAAGAAGCTTGGCCGTTTCGGAAATCTTTACATCAATGGCCAAATAATAGTTCGAAAGTACGACATTACAACCAATATTGTCTATAAGATAAATAATTTATGTCAAAACAACATGAAAACTCGGCATAGATGTCCTTTGGTATGCATATCTTATAAATCTTAATTTGACAGGCATAAGTGTTTTCAAGAACGGGTAAACTATGATACCTTCGTTAAAATCTGTATTTTTTTCAGGGGTGTTTGTATACAAAGTCAGTTGCAATAAAAGCTACTGCATATAATTCTTATATATTTTCGTTTACGAGGTTCGCCTTAGCAAGAACACCAGTAGCCGCAGTTCAGACAAGATTCCCAGTTATTTTGCTGACCAAAATATCGCTTAAATGTCTAGTTTCTGAAAAATCCTACCTTAAATGTACCCCTTCTGAACTGTATTCGATTTCTCTAAAAAGGGTTATTCCTTTATTTGTAAAGTCCTTTATTTGTAAAGTAGTATGAATGGTTTTTTTAAAGTCTACTTAGTTGCAGAAGAAATCATCGCCCTTGTTCAAACTTACATTATCTACCGTTCACATCCCTTATTGAGGCAAAAATGAATTAGATGTAATATTTGGTTGCTACATTTGAGGCGACTGCGGGGAATGCACGGTTTATTTAACTGTCATTCATTTGAAAACTTCGGGGATCCGGGGAATGCACGGTTTTTTAACTGTCCGCCATTGTGGGTTGATATATCTGTCTGTCCATGGGTTTGTGTCCTTACTTCTTATTTTTCTATCTCGCTATTGCTCTCTCTCTCTCTTCTCTCTCTGTCTCTGTCTCTCTCTAGCTTTATCTATCTAGCTTTATCTCTCTAAATATCTCTCTATCTAGAAACTATACAAAATAGTAGATTTTTACTCACGGGGCTTGATACTGTGGCAGCAGAAACTAAACAAATTAGATAGAATTTTAATTCCTTTACACATAGAGGGGCAGAATCGTGCCCAGTTTGGGACACAAGACTCTTTATTCCAGTTTACTGTTATAAGAGCTTTCACTTTTAAAAGCTGATTGTATAACGGCAGAGACTAAAGAAAATGGATAGAATTCTAAAATCAAGGCCAAACATTGTACTTTTTTACATGTAGATCTTTGATAGTATATTAGCAGAAACCAAACATTAAATATAGAAATCTGATTCCAACTTATTAATAGGTCAAGGTCATGTCATTCAAATTAATCTGAATTTCTGTAAAGATAACATCACCAAATACTAGGAATTTAACATTGTAACAGCAGAAACTAAACTAATTAGAGGGCAATATCTTTCAGCGGAAAGTTTAATATAATCTAGATGCAGGACAAACTAAACATACTACATGAAGATGTAGAAACGTAAAACCAAATTGAAAACAACATAGATAACAGAACTTTACTGGAGCTATGGTAATATAAAAACCAAAAAAGAAGTGCCGTAAAACCGAAGTAAATGCAGCATGTGACCGAGGAACTGTGCTTGGTGACATTATGCACCAGTTATGATATGAAAGGGTGCCAGTATCCGGAGAGAAATACAAGGTATTTGTTGACTCTAGGTTGAGTTTTTCTGCATAATTTATAATGCAGAGTTGGGCTGCGCAGTTGGGCTGCGTGGGTGACTCACTGGGGCGGTTGCAGGATTCATACATAAAATGAATCATGGTCTGTAACAAATGGTATATTAATAGTTAAATCAACAAACACTTCTTGATGGAAGATGTGGATTTTGAAAAGAACTTCAATAACTAAATGTAATTTTGGGTATAGTATGCGGTGTGAGGTCTGGGTCGGCGTGACTGCTCGATATGCAGTGAGCGTTGCACGTGCGCTAAAGGATCCTTTTAAACTGCCATTAATTCCTCGCAAGGGAATTTGCCGGGTAGCCTTGCTGATGTGGGCTTTGCATTGCATAGTATACACAATTTTGATCACTCTACAAACAGAAAAGTAGGTTAGTAATAGTTTAGTTGTAGTTGTAGATACAGTATGATAGTTTATAGTAGTTTTATAGTGTAGTTAGTTTTTAGTAACGTATATATTTAGGTTTAGAACGGTATAATTCAATGTATTTTAAACATTTAGATACGGTGTCCTAGTAGTTTTTGAAACATGTTTTTGCCTAGACAGGTTGTTGGGATATCTGAATACCGCTTCTCTATGTGGTTGTCATTCATCTCATACAGTGCTACTTGATGCCACACTGCCATGGATACAGCGGCTAAAGGTACTTAAACTTTTTAAGTACTACCGATTATATCGTGCCGAATAGCACAAACAAATATGTTTATATAGGAAAATCAATCGCTTGAATGTTTTCTTGGAATTTGTTACTCTAATATAAAATTTTAAGTTATGAATTGTATTTTCAATTTCAGGTAAATGAACTGTTGAGCTTACTCTGAATGGATTGTGAATAACCTTTCGGAGACATTGCTCAAAGATTTATTGTGAATAACTTTTCAGAGATTTTAAGATAATCAAGAAATTTCTAAGAAAGTGTACATGTACATATTTATCAACTCTTTATCAGTGGAAATAAATAAATGCAATTTAATCTGTAAAATTTGGGAATACAGCTTTGATCATCTATCAAGTGATTATCCTGAAATCAAATGTGAATTTCAACAGCACGTTGATGATGGACTATGGTTACCTAAGACCAGCTGGCCGCTTTGTTAATTTCCTAAACCGTTATTTGCTGTACGGTTTACAGTGTTTTGTTGAATTTTTAGATTTATTGTTGTTTTCTGCTGAAATTAACTTGTTTAGTTTATATTGACTATGCAAGTAAATGTGCTAATTTTTTATAAATTTTAATATATTTTGGTAATGTTGTAACCATTATAAACATTGTGAAAGGAGACCGGCAAAAAGTAGGGGAACTTGAAAAATCTGTTGTCCTTGGACTTTAACATAGGTTTAAACAAGGAAATGTGTTCTCATGTCACTAAATTGCTGTTCTCAGACAGGCTTTATCAGACAGTTGTCAGAGTGATGGCATGATACATATAATATTTTCTAAAGGAAAACACCGAATTGCTGCCAGAGATAGAAGTCAGATAGCCCAGCATGTAAGAGTAACCCAGACATGTAGTATTGTACTGGATACATATTTAGTTATAAGGAGACTCTGATTCACATCTGTTTGTCCTTAAACATTTCTTTTGACTTTCATGAAACTTGCTCTCAGAATGTAACCTGCAACCTGAAGATGATCATATTGCATTTGGAGTCAGTGGGTCAAACAAAGGTCAAGGACACAATGAGTCAATGACCTTCAAACGCATTTCCCTGATATCGATCTACAGGTCATAATTCTAATTCAATTTACTCAAAGGTTGCGTGCAACATGTAAATGAGTCCTATTATTTTGAGGGCCAAAGGTCAAGCAAAATGACCACTCTTTCCTTGATAACACTCCACGGGTCACAACTTCATTCAACTTTTATCAAACTTGCCCAGATGGTTGCCTGAAACCTGTAGATGATCCCTATTGGTCTTAAGGTCATAGGTCAATGTTACAGTGACCGGAACTTTAAAAATAAGTTCTGGTCAATATTTTGAGATCTAGTTATGAACAGCAGTCTTGAGACTTCTTAAGACGACTAGCCTTATTGAGTTGATTATCCTTACTTTTTGAGGGGTCAGTAAGTCAATGTTATAGAGACCTATTATGAACGTACCAAAAGCAATCCAGTCATGAATCTCGGTGTGTGGATAAATCCCCATTCTAGGAAGTGCTTATTTCATATTACTTATGTGGTTAAGGCAGGGCTAATCAGCTCTTTGCCATGTTTCTGTAAACTGTGATGAGCAATAAAGGACCATCCGCGATTCCTTTTATATTTTACTTCTCAAAAATACGCGGTAGTTAATGTCCCGTGTTTCGTAGAAATGCCAACGAAAGAATTGAAATAACTGCTACATTTTATTGACCAAATGCACCACATTCAATGAAAGTAAACGTTCAGATAAGGTTAGCATCTTTCAAAAGCATAGTCAGTACATACATTGTATACGTTTTTCGTGTTTGGAGGTTTTTGAACCTACACGTTTTTCTTCTGGCACTTCTACTGTTATCCGTTTAGTATCGGAATAAATTACATCTAACATAATGATATAATTATCATCCTTTGATTGCATTTCAGGTACAGACCGATTAAGAAAGGATATAGAGATCATGGTCGGTCAGCAGCTCCCAACGTTCATCAGGATCTCAGGAGCGTTTGTTGCACCACTTTTTGGTAAGTTTATTAAGGGAACTACGTGTATCTATAGGTCAATTTGTTTATTAACATTTTGTAAGTTTAAGTCCTATATATTCTAGAATTTTCCAAATAATTATACCCCCACAAAACGAAGTTTGCGGGGGGGGGGGGTATATAGGAGTGAGCTTGTCGGTTTGTCGGTCTGTTTATTTCATGGTTTCCGGATGATAACTCATGAACGACTTTACCCTTTTGAATAATTTTTGGTACACACGTGCAACTTCATGAAATACAGGTCAAGTTCAACTTTGGGGTCAGTAGGTCAAAGGTCAAGGTCACAGTGACTTTGAACTGTAAAACAGTTTCCGGATGATAACTCATGAAAGGCTTGACCGATTTAAATAATGTTTGGTACACACATGCAACTTTATGAAATACAGGTCAAGTTCGACTTTGGGGTCAGTAGGTCAAAGGTCAAGGTCACAGTGACACTGAACTGTAAAACAGTTTCCGGATGATAACTCATGAAAGGCTTGACCGATTTAAATAATTTTCGGTACACAGCTGTAACATCATCAAATACAGGTCAAGTTCGAGGATCCGCGGAGACTCTTGGATGGTGTCTTGCTCTTTCTGTAATCTCGCCTATTCCAGTTTATTTTGTCTACAAAGTTGTTAGAACAGGCTGCTCCGCTAGTAAGGTATTTTATGCTAACCCTATGTACATGTAACACTCCGTTGCATATTGAATCAGGTTTTTCTGTCGGAAAGTTATTCTTTGCTGACGAGGTGGCAATTGTCCAATGTGTATGTGGTACAAACGCTCAACTTTGATATGTAACGTTCTATAAGTGCAAAGAGTCCAGCAAACACTAACAACCTTGTTTCCGCCCAGACTCTTAAGGACTGGCTGAGTAATTAGAAAACTTATTTGTTGGAACAGAATTAAAATAAATCACACTTGAAACACGAATTTGTAAAACCGGTTGATATTTAGAATCTTAAATAATTTATTTAAGCAGTTGAAAAAGTTCGTTCTCAAACCGTAGCTGAAACGAAAGAAAGGATGATTCATGCATTTTTAATATATTTTTCAGGTATTCAAGGAAATGCATATACCAAGCGATGAATGGGGACCACAGGATGATACTGCTCGTGCAGATTACTACAATCCTGAAACAGAGTGCAGGGAATTTGCCTCTACCTTTTCATTCAATCTGACCGGAAAACTCAGAAAATTTAAACCAGTGACTAATCCAGCCAATGGGCCACCACCATGTTAGTTGAAGCATAGATACGTTTACATACACTTAGTCATCTGTATTTACGATGGATATTACAGTCAATATGTGCAATATTATTTATCTAAATGTCCAGTTAGCTGTTCTTTTAGTGATTGTAGCTTTTTAGATTTTATACTTATGATCTTTCTGTTGTATAATCTTCTCTTATTTCATCTGCCTGTTGATAAATACCATATAGTTCAAGTTCTATCAAGTCCTCTTATTTTCATACAAAAAAACAAGCAATGACAGTGAGGGCAGCAAATGTGTTACTGCGAAATGCTGAAAATTGGAACATAATTAAACTCTTATAAAGACTTAGTAAGCGTTTATAATATTTCTTATGTTAAACCATTCCAGTACCCTCATACGTCTGTAGTCAAAGGATGTCAAAGACACTATAAATACTTTTAAATAGTGATTCTTTGGAAACTATTAGTGTTGATTTTAAAGCTACTCGTCCACAGATTCTGCAGTTTCTCAGGAATGTTATATTAAAGCATTATACACTCAACAGGTTTAGAAACGCAAAGTGGCAAAATATTTATTTTAACAATGTTATTGTGTTTCAAATTTATTCAAATTTCAAACTCAACAAAAACAATATAAAATTGAATTCTTGCAAAAGTTTCAATAATTCATCGCAAAAAATGACTTAAATAGAAACAAAATAGCGTCATTCAAATAAAAATGTTCAACAGGGGAAATCTTTGCGTTTCTAAACCTGTTGAGTGTATGTAAACGTAATGCAAGAATCAACTACACACAGCAATTTGAGAAAAACTATTGAAAATGGTGGTGGGTTTGGTTTGACGGCACCTCTACACAATATCATGGTTGTTTTTGGAATTTCAAAATCATTTTCAACGCTTTATAATTTAACATAATTTCAAGAATATAGAAATGGTTTACAGGAATCTATACTTGAAACTGTTTTATTTTATAATTGGTTTTAAATATAAAATTTCTGGCAGTTCGTAGGACCTTTATTCCACCAAAATCTGAGGGCGAGCAGTTTTAACAGTAAATACATTTTAAGGATTATTGATCTTTCTAATATTTGTATTATACTATCGAATCTTATCTATATATTTTTTTTCGACGTAGTCGTATACTTTTGATTTGAACTTCCGTTGGTATGGACGCGTTGCTAACCAACTTCGTTATAATGTGACCAATCAGAATCTGCAAATTATTGGCTAGCGTTTCGGTACCGGAATAAGCAGTGTACTGCCCGGGAGCCTTCTGAAACACAAAATGTGTATATTTTTTTATATTATAGTTATTTATAATAAATCATGTTGCAAAAAAGAAAAAACAGAACACGTTATGTCAAGGTTTCTGGACAGTACGAAGATCAACTTTTGTATTCAACGAGGTGTTGTCCGGGGCCGGACATCTAGCGTCATTGATTATTGGCTAGCGTTTCGGTACCGGAATAAGCAGTGTACTGCCCGGGAGCCTTCTGAAACACAAAATGTGTTTATTACGTCACCTACGTCGACCATCTTTTTTTTAAAGATATTACTTGTTTCAAATAAAACTTGGCTGAACAAATCAGCAACTGTACCATGAAAACTCACGAAAACGTTGAGTACCCACGATAAGTGTAAATATATTGAACAGTTTAAGAAGACCTATTATAAGATGCTTGTATTTGTGTCTCTGAATGTCCAACTTCTTTAACGATAAAGGAGTAGATACGAGAGCCGTCAAAGTCTTGAAAAACAACAAGTAAGTCATGTGACCTAAAATAAAGAGAACATTCAGAGAGATAGTCTCACTTTATCTTTTAAATTGTTCATGTTTCAGATAAAATTGTAAAATATTAACAGAACGTCAAAGGTTCCTAATTTTTATTTATACAACTCTTTTTCTCGATTGTGAAACAAGTTCTTACTACTTAGATCATTCGCTCACGAGACTTATTTCAGATGTAATCAACCTTGAATAGAGAGAGAGAATGAGGACTTATTTGTGTTTGTGTCTTGCATAAGGGCACTACCGACACGACTATGGGTGGGATCGAACATGCGACCCTTCGATCCTGAAGCGAAAGCGCTACCACTGCGCCACGGCGGCTCCACAAAGGTTCCTACTTGGCAACTTTTCCTTCTTTCTATATAGAACAGAAACTATCAAATAAGTAGTATTTTTCTTAAAAAGGAAACAAATTCGGCCAAAACCAATATTCAGTGTATACGCCGAATTTGATTCAATTTTCTGAAATCCTTTAAAGGGTAAACAGTTTCTAAATGTAAGGTAAAAAGGGATCTCTGAACACCATCAAGCAGAGCATTCTCCAACATCCAGACCTACACATAGAAAAATCAATATTCCAACAAAGGGAAAAGGCAACTTACAACTGGTGATCCAGTATTAATCGGACGGTTGCTATAATTCTTGAACTACTCAATATTTTAATTTTAATAATCGTACATACAAACTTTAATTCGTCATACACGTTTTTTACAATATGACAATTTTCTCAAAAACACAGAAAGCAATTTTCAGCGTTTCTTTGATAACCGACTTACAGATGACGGGGGAACGTGACTAAATATTCAGTAATCCGTTGCGGTAGTTAAGTTGCGTGCACATTTCTTGTCTTCCTGCTTTGATAATTTTAAATGCGGCCCTTCAACATCATTACCTAATGCTACATACATCATTTTCACAAAACATCACCGGCATTCTCTTTTCTGTTAAAAAAGTATTAAAAAGATTAAAAAGTATACAACGAATTGCAAAGAATTGCAAAAAAGCGTGGTCAAAATTACAGAAAATGCGTACAATGATTCTATTAACATGGACACTCAACTACTAAAGCGTCAGCGATGCTGCACCTTTTATAAGTTTTGGAGTAGAATCGGTGATTTAGAGAAGGCACATTTCATTTAAGAAGATGCGATAGGGCATACCTGTTACAGTTTATAGGACGCAATATTTGTTTAAGCAATCAAGGATGTTGATAGTTATAAGCGAGTCAATATAGGAGACTATGAGTTTTGCGGTCAAACTTGGTATATTCATGGGACATTGTATGGTATATTGAACATTACCAGAACCGTTTTAAATAAGACATCAGCACCAGGTGGACCCCTCATGTGTTGATAAATGAAAAAGTATTTTACCTAGCATAACAACAGCAATTGTCATTACGAATTCGTTAGCTCTTCCCGCCTTACTGTTACATGCCCGCTTTTTGTATGTATCTTGAATGCTTTTGCACAAGTGGTATGAATCTTTCAAGCATGATTAAATAGAGATTGAACAGCCACTTGTGTGACTTTCATCTTGCTACCGAAACCTTTGTCGTAGTAATAGAAACAGTCTGATTTATTCTGGACAATGCATAGACATCTATGAAGATCAACAACACATTATTCTGAAACTTAAATATGTCATAAGTCAAAGATTTAACTTATGGAAACATAAATACAATGTGGATAAGACAGGTATAATCAACTCATGACAATGTTGTTTTATTAACTATGATTAGCAATATAGGACCATCTAGCCTCTCTTGTGCGCGCTTCCATAATCATTCCTTTTAAAAAGTACGAGGTAGTTACTGTCTTATGTCAAATTAAACATGCCAACGACAGTACTAAAACATCTGCACTATAATCATATTTAGTGATAGAGAACTTTGAAACATATTAATAATATATCACCCTTCCACCCGACCACCCCACGTCAATTCCATATCAGGTACAGACCGGTTGAGTAAGGATATTGAGATCATGGAGGTCAACAGCTTCAAAATTTCATTGGAATCTCAATAGCGTTTGTATCACAACTTACATTTTTATACGTTCATTCAGGAACCTATGTGTGTACATAAAATAATATATATGTCCATTTGTAACTAAATAGTTTGTCATTTGAAATCCTAAATATTCTATAATTTGCAAAACGACCGACACAACAATAAAAAGAATGATTTCTATCATTGTGCATTGTACATGTTTTGTTTTGAGTGTTTTATGTGCTTACAGGGAAGCAGTCAAATTCTTTAGTCAATTCTTCTCATTTCAATACATGTTTACTTCTTTTTACTGTTTACTTCTTTTTACTGTTTACTTCCTTTTACTGTTCTAACGTACTAACATTTCTTATTAGTGTAACTTACCTGTAATATATTGTTAGTCTCATCCTCTAAATATGCTATAGATTATATATATTATACTTGTTTTCTTTTTACTAGATGCTATATGTAAATGTATATGGATGATGCACCGTTCAAATCTAAAAATAAAATGAATGTTCTGTTCTTTTCTGACGATCACTTGTGAAGTAAGTGGCAACTTAAATCATAACTAGTTAGTCTATTACTATGTTACTTATTATACGTCAATACGGAGACGCATACACGCCACCATTTGCTAGTTGCTACTTGCTAAATATTCTGTCATTGTGAAATATCTATTGCCATGAAGCAACAGTTTCTAGATTTCGCAATAATTTTTAGCTAAAACGCGTTAGTATTGTGCATATTCAGTAATGTTATTCGCAGGGTTTTTTTAATATTAAACGTAGCCTTCTGGCGTAATTATAGCGTTCGTTGTTGTATAAAAAAGGTAGGATGCTATTCAGACACCGGGCAATGGTTTCTCATTATGACGTCAATGTCTTCCCGAAATTCGCATTTTTATTAGTAAACGTCGACATTAACGGCTTACGTTTTAAGTATGAGACCCCTAAATCGGTGAAAAGCGGAAGCAGGTTATTTTGTCTAGGGAACATGCGGACCTACACTATGTGTTTGATTGCTGATTGGCTGAAACTAAGTGGATGCATACAAGAAAAATTAGTTTGAAATAATCGCTGCATGATAGATCACAAATGAATATGAAGAGAAAAATCTGGATATAAATTATAATCAAAATATTTGGTATTTGAAAATCTGACATATTTGGTCGGTGACCACTAAAACTGCCCCAAAATTGGGGGTGGTGTCATTGAGCTCCAAATTACTGGCATAAAGTATTGGATCACATGTATAATTTTGTTATTTTTATGTGGGACTAGGATGATTCTACAAAATAAAGTTCATTTCAGCAGTCGGTGAGATTTTGGGTAGTCGCACCGGAAGAAACCCTTATAATGTAAGTCTATGGAAATGTATTTAGGCGTCTCATACCTTTAAGCTTTTCTGTAACGCTCGATATTCAAATACATATGCAAAACAAATTACTGAATATGCACAATATGATCTCTTTTTGTTTTAGTAATAGTATCAAAAGTAACGCCAATAAAGCGGTTTTCCCAAAAATATTATCAAAACTCTTGAAAACATTGCTGTGTGTCGGAATAATATTGCACAATTACACAATAATTAGCACTAGCAAATGGCGGCGTATCATGTGTACGTCAATGCAAATACTACATAGTAAGCCTGTCAATGTTTGATAAATGACAACACGAATTTGTCTAGATAACCAGATAACCACTTATAAGTAACGTGCTAAGGAGCAACTAAAATCATAACTAGGTATCATACGTATTATGTGTCAACGCAAATATTATCTAATCAACCTCTTAATGTTTAGCATTTTAAAGATTAAAATAAGAAAAATGGTGGCACTTCTAGGCACTATCATGGCTATTATTTTTGTTAAGATATTTACTTTTACGGTAGGTAAATACTGTGGTGTACGAGGGGTTTAATTTTTTTTTTTTTTTTTTTGGGGGGGGGGGGGGGGGAATGCAGCAAGAACGTTGACTAGATAACCAGACATTTATCGCGATTACGAATTCATAAAATGTAAGGGTAGTTGTTTGCTACACAGCAAGTAAAATAATCGTTTCAAACGATATTTTGCTTAGCACTATGACCCCGTATTACAAATTTGACACAGGCATGAATTTAAATAGAAATTTTTCCCAAAAAGGAAAAAAAAAAAAAAAAAATTGTAAAAAAAAAACCCCCCAAAAAGGGAAAAAATTTGGGGTTTTTTTTTTTTTTTTTTTTTCCTTCAAAAAATAATTTTTTTTTTCTTTTTTTTTTTTTTTTTTTTTTTTTTTTTTTTTTTTTTTTTTTTTTTTTAAATATTTTTTTTTTTTTTTTTTTTTAAAAATTTTTTTTTTTTTTTTTTTTTTAAGAGTAGGGACATACACTTAACCGATTTAGAAACGCAAAGATTTCCCTTCTTGAACATTTTTATTTGAATGGCGCTATTAATTTTATTTCTATTTAAGGCATTTTGTGATGAATGATTATTATTTACAAGAATTCAATTTTATATTGTTTTTGTTGTGTATGAAATTTGAATAAATTTGAAACACGATAACACTGTGAAAATAAATATTTTGCCACTTTTGCGTTTCTTAACCTGTTGAGTGTAGTGGTTGGTAATGTATGCTTTTAAATAGGATAAACTCTCCTAGTGCTGAGATCCCTGGTCTCATTTACTATTGTTCCGTTGGGTCTTCGAGTCGTTATAACACGAACTTTAGTTTTATTTATAACAACATCTGATACCTTCTTGCTCGAGCCAAGAAAATATTCCGCATGTGGACAACAGCTTCCTCTGTATACAGAATAAACAGTCCAAAGTATCATCTGAAAAAAAAGATACTCCTTGAAGACCATGCACAAACTTATTATATCAATGACTCTGGTAATGATGAAAGAATGTTAAAAACCAGTGCCTTCAAATTGCATGCAGGATGTAAGTCAGGCAATAATACTCTGTAACTGTGTAAACATTGAAGTGACAGTAGGCATGCAATTCTACAATTTCACAAAAGGGACTTTTCTGAAGAAGTACGAAGATACATCTAAAGTCCATGGCCTTGCACATTTCTCACTTCCGCAAGCTGGTTTAGCCTCTATCTTATAAAGTTTGTATCAAGTTGTGTTGTGTAAGTGTAGTTCGAAATTAAAGTGGAATTATGCACATTTTTTTCAAGTAAAAAGCCAGCTGAAATAGGTGTGTGTAAAAAGTGTAGAGGAAATAATAGCTTTTAACCCACTACACCAAACTCTTCCTGCTACCAGTACGAAATAATAACTTTCCAAATTTATTCATCCTATTTTGACTGGGAGAGTCAATTTAAGAAAAGACCAACTGCATGCAGGAGTTGCTTTCCTTCCACTGCCGAAATCTCTAGCAACAACAGCAATAACAAAGGAACTATTATTTTATTAGTCCAATGTTTTTTTACTTCTAAAACACCATCTTCAAATACTAATGCGGCATTATCATTAGTTTAACACATTTAAATGCACAGCAACCGAAATTTTTTATAAAACTATCACCAAAAAAGGTAAGATGCGCATAATGTCACTTTAAATTGGAATATAAAAGTGAACAGAACTGAAAAATCAATTGTAAAGTTAAATTTCATGTATGACATATTCCTGTCTTGGGTTAGATTATGTACATGTATACTATGACAAGAGATCTCACTCATAGTATATATATATTCATTTATTTTTAATTTTTGTTTGTACACAATTTTATTTAACAATATAATCAACGATATATTTTTAAAGTCCGATAAAGACCTCTTTTTTAACCTGGTTGCGTTCC
>JAFMSR010000420.1:0-17873 GCA_022818135.1 Saxidomus purpurata
AACATCTACAACCTGTGTAACAGTATATGTCGTTTTGTTTTGCCATTTAAAATAAATTGATTTGTTCTTCATTAAGTACAGAATCACTCATTATTGTAAATTTGAATCTTTTAGTGATTTATACAAATGTCCAACACATAAAGGTGAAAGGAGATGTTTTGTAAACAAAATGTTCTTTTTTCAACTTTCTAAATTCATTGTCATCAAACATATTGACTTTTAACAGCAATCATGTGACCAATTATCACAACTGATTAGTGAACAATTGAGGCTCTGCCAATCATAAAATTTATCACATCATGAAATCTAAAAGGTATTTAAAATGGGTCAAGTACTGGTCTAACACAGAAACACTGCTTGGGTAAACTGTCCACTTGTATATAACTGAAATACTGTTAAATGTGGAGTTAGATTCCAAGACAAAAGTTATTTAGCAGTCTGTATCAAGTCCTCCTGCCAAGCTATTTATGCATGCAATGTAAAACATTGCAGTAATTTTCCTACATCATTTATGAGCAATGTTGAATTTGCCATAATCAGCACTAGTCTATATAAACTACTAAACATGAAGGAACTCACCTTTGATGATGATTTAGTATTTGAAATCTGTGACTTGAGTTCATCTATTTCATCTTTCTGTTGGGTAAGCTTTTCATTCATTCCAGCTAGATGATCACTCATCATACTCAACTGACTCTCATAATTCTTACTGGTTGTTGACAACTCGTCCTAAAGTAATTGTAGAAATATCATAATTAAATGCATACAAGCTTATGAACATATCCTCCAAATGCTTAATTTCATACAGTGTAAACTAAAACACAACAAATCAGTTGTTCAATCAGTTATGGTAATTACTTCCCCTGGTACAGAATTTAAAGTTCCAAGTCAATACTATGAACAGTAAGTGAGAAACTGAACTTTACAAAAACAACTTAATCAGCAGATGCAGCAAGTACAATACCTCTCAAATTAGTTGACCTACAGGAAGACACTTAACATCAGATGAAATCAGTAATACAGTGCTGATTCTCTCCCTTGATTAGTGATTAATTCAATCATATATAGTGTCTTGAGCACAAGTAGACGTGTATCTGAACTGAGCTGTAAATTATAACCAATCAACATGCTCAAACCTCCCACTCACTAAGTTTATGCTACAGTGCCAACAGCTCCCTTCGGTGACATGTTGTCTCTCATACTAATATCCTTCCAAACACTTGTTGCTTCTTTTTGAAAGTATGAATATAAACAGACCATGAAAGCTAGAATTGTACTTCCAACCACAGGTCACAGTAAAAGAGAGATATTAGTGAACATCTACTAATATTGTATTCATTGAAAAGAAAATTGTTGCTGGAGAAAGAAAAAATACCTTGAGTTGTGCATATGTTTGAGACATGGCTTTGAGTTCATCTTCAGCTTGCTTTTTGGCCCTCTCTGCCATCTGCAGCTGCTTGTGTAAGGCTCGAACCTACAATATTCACAGTATAAATAAAATAACACATGCATGCAATGAAATCATGATTAAAGTAACAAAATATGTGTATCATGGGTAAGACATTCAATACAGCATAAATTGAGAGTAATATACATATAAGAACAGAAAATTGTGTATGATAATGCATACAGCTTAACAAAGCATTGAATGTAACTTCCATACTATCAGAAAATATAGCAAAATTAATCTAAGGCTGCTTAAAACTTTTCTTGTATATATAAGTTACAAAAATTAGCATTTTTTCCACAAGCTGTAAGACTTACGCTCAGAATGTCATAGAGACAAGGAGCTCAACATAATACAAACAAGAGGGCCATGATGGCCCTATATCGCTCACCTGACTACCATTTGCTATAATAAAAGGGGTCATGATTCTAACATAATTCGTAGAGGTCCACTACACAATGCTAAGTAACATTTCAAATATCTATTATCTGCCTGTCGGCCTTGTGTTTTTTTAAAAGTTTTCCCTATATAAGCCTATGTGAAATCAAGTGCTTTCCCTCCTCCCAGGAAGGGTTAATTTTGACCAGGGGGTCATAATTTGACCAATTTTGGTAAAGGTCCACTAGACAATGTTACATGCTAAATATCTCAGCTCAAGGCCTTGTGGTTACAGAGAAGATTTTTAAAGTTTTTCCTATATAAGCCTATGTAAAACCAAGTGACTCTCTGGGCAGGGTCAATTTTGACCCAGGGCTCAGAATTTTAACAATCTTGGTACAAGTCCACTAGACAATGCCACATGCTAAATATCTAAGCTCTAGGCCTTGTGGTTTCAGAGAAGAAGATTTTTAAAGTTTTTCGAATATAAGCATATGCAAAACTTAGTGACCACCCGCGCGGGGTCAATTTTGACCCAGGGCTCATCATTTGAACAATCTTGGTAGCGGTCCACTAGACAATGCTACATGCTAAATATCTCAGCTCTAGGCCTTGTGGTTTCAGAGAAGATTTTTAAAGTTTTTCCTATTTGTTGCCATAGCAACCAGAGTTCTACATGGAATGGAATTCTTTGAACAACTTTGATAGAGCTTCATGCAAGGAACATCCCTGCATAGTTTTATCAACACTGGCCCAGTGGTTTATGAGGAGATGTCGTTTGAAGGAAATGATGGACAGACGGACAGACGGACGTACGGATGATGGAAGCCCGACGGAATATGATCCTTAAAAATGGTAGAAACATACTCAGTGAGGAACTTATTTATCTCTCACACTTGTAAACTTTTGTCATGGCAACTTATACCGCTTCTTCAGCTTCTGTAAGAATTTTCCTTTTAGACTCATAGAACTACTTTTGGCTCAGGCATGTAGAAGAATTACTATCAACAAACAACATTTTCCCCTCAGACTTGTAGAGAAAGATATTGTTAGCACAGAGGCTTGCTGAACTACAGTTTGTATGTAGCTTGTATGTAGAATTATCTTCATCATAAAAAGTTACACCTTTTCCTTATACAGGTAGACTAGACCTGCCATAAGCATGAGTATTTATACCTTTCCAAGCCAACAGAACTCACCTCTGCATGGAAACTAACACCTTTACTGTCAGATAACTGTAACTGCTGTGTGAGCTCATTTATTCTTGTGGAAAAATGGTTCTTTATCAACATCTCTCTAGTATCAACATCACTGTTCGGTTTGGTAGAAGCCTCAAGTTTTCCTAACTGAAATATTAGCAGACTGGTTCAAAATTACAGTCTGATTTCCTACAGTGGTGAACATTCAGTTGCTAAGTTTACAATGGATTTTGACAAAAAATTAGTGCCATTTATTTATAGTTATAAAAACTAATTAACTGTGAGTTAAACATGGCTAAACGCAAGAAATTCTAAGAAATACATCTTGTCTCACCATGGTAACATCAAGACGTTTATCTGAGTCAGTCCCTTTCCTCACAGGAACTGGTGTTTCTATATTATCCTGTATTGATGTGATCTGCTCAATGCGACTACTGTTTTCTAGCTCTTTCTCTAACTTCTTGTTTTTCTATAAAACACAACAATATAATAGGTAACATGTCTTTTGGCTAGGGCATGCTAAAATCTGAAAAATTTTGTAAATGGCAAAGTTCCATAATTTGGTTACTTGCTGATTCTCAAAATCTTCGAAAATGAAAATAACTTCCAAGTACCCTCAACCTGTGTTAAGCAGCCAGTTTAGTATGTACAACAGGAGTTATATTACCCTTCAAAATGACAGTCAAGAATGATGCTGAAAACACAGTGGATGCTTTAAAAACATAATTACAAGAAATAAGTTTTAATAAGTTATTTTTGTTATTGACAGATAAAAACTAAGATATACATAAAGATAAAGGTGGATTTTTTATTTTTGACTAGGATAGTCAAAAAAGATTTTTACAGATTTTCTCTATATTTCATGTGAATGAAACTGTTATACAGATTGTTATAACTATGGTAATGTTTATTATTCTAGGAGTATAAATCACTGATTAAAGTTCTATTTAAGATTTTGATGGTCACTTTGAATGATAATATCACTTTAAAGAGTGTGACTGCTGTATACAAGTGAATTTAACATAAAACTGAATGTAATACAAAATAATTGTCTACATGCACTTAAGGCATATCTGTGATATTGGTGAGTGACCACATACACAGGTTTAACTGTACAATTGGAGACCTTTTTAACATACTGAATTCTTCATTGAAACCGTCAAATGTTGGTAAAAAGAAATAACAACAGCAAGAACTATTTGAAAAAGAGTTAGGGGCATTTAAAGAACACTAATAAATTGGTTAAAAAGGTCATTTAAGTGCATGAGGATAGATAACTGATCTGCTGACACATCCACTTAACAATATAATAAGTGTTTACTGAAAACCCAAATTACTGTTTCAGTATTTGCTGCTGATCAATATCTGATCAAAGGCAGTATATTATGATTACTTGGAAGTTAATGTGTTAGTTTACCATTGGAAACTCCCAAACTTTCATATAAATGTTGCAAGCAGTGTTGACTCATGACATAGCAAAATTCGTAAGTTTATTTTTTGTGACACTACATTAATTATTTCCTGCCCTTTTCAAGTTAACAAAGATAAAAAGCTACACCACTTCTTTTTTCACTATTTTACACAAACTTCAAGTAACTTTTATCATTAAAACTGAGATAGTTCAAAGAACACTTCATTGATAAAAAGAGCACAAGTGCATTATTTAACTGCCCACTTGATAGATTAAATGATTACACCATGACATAAGCTAACTGCTTCAATTAATTTCCTGGCTGAGGTGTCTAAAGCTTAAACGTACTTAACATGATACTGTGTTACTTAACTTCCTTGACAGAATTTACTGCACACTTAATACAAGAATACAATAACTTCCTGTGTACTGTAAAAGTGCATTAACACTGGTAGTAAAGCAGTGATTCAGCAAAATAAACACCAGCAGTTAACTCTCAGGATATTCAGCCAGTAAATCAATATAAGGCTTGACTAAATGCTGTTATTATATAAATATCAGATCCTATGGATGGTGATAGCATATAAGGGTTAACCAGTTAAAGTTAATGTCAACAGAGGCTTATGGGAAAATTACATGAGGTATAATAAAAAGAATTAATAGAACTTTTAATGTCTGAATATATAATTTGATCACATTGACACATCTAGTGTTCTTTTCTTGTTTAAATAAAAACACAAAGGCAATACAAAGCACAATAACGATCAATACCAGCACAGCTGTAAGTTTATAAACAAAATTTCTAGTAAGATCCTTCCAAAATTTCTATACTTTATTTCCGCCACTATTTAGAAGTGTCCTTGCTACTGACACATCATTAATCTACTTGAGACTCAATCAAAGTAATTGACATGTTTTTAAATAAAATTTACGTTGGAAAATTGTGCAGATAAAAGTAGGACATGACATACCTCAGTTTCATTTTCAAACTTGATCTTGAGGAGCTGATGTTCCAGCATCCAGTACTCCTTCTCTTGTTCAAGTTTGCTCACCTTCTGTTGGAATGACTCAATCTATATACAATAGAACAAGTTATCATAACATCAATATTCTCAGATATCTTAAACATACATTGCCTACACATGTATATGTGAAATACATGTACACAGTAATGCGAAATGGTTTGGGTGAAATCTGATTATCAACAGAAATTAATACTGACAAAAGCCAAACATTTTTGACAGCATGAATTTACTAGGTGAATGTTAGCAAGTCAGTCTACACTTTCAGAGGTGAGAAGTTAAAAACTATGATTTTCATTTCAATTCCCAATGCAAGTAAAACAACCCACACTTGTCTTCAAATGTAAAGATCTTTTCCTCTGTGCCAATTACTGTTAACTAATATCACCTAAAGTTTGGGTTATTCTTTCTAACTGTAAAGGATTTGGTCCTATTAACTTATTTATAGACACATACCCATTACTTACTTGTTTGGCAAGCCCATCACGGCTTTCTGCTGAACTCAGCAATACCTTTCTATTGTGTACTGAAATATGATGTGGCACTGACTCAGGACATGGCTGGAAGATATAACATTAATTGTTAAATTTATGTGACAGAAAGTTAAGTTAAGATATTACTATTACAATCTTAGGCCTGCAATGGTATGTTTTATGCAATACATAAACAACACAGAGAGAACACTGCTTTCAGAGTTTATTAACCAGTAACCAAAAGAAGTTTTGCATATCAATTACAATATTCACAATCCATGTGGTTTACCCATTTGCAAAAACTTCAAAGGTGCCATTGCTTGTTCAAAATTCTACTTTCAGTTGTATTTAGCTCCATTATGATTTAATTGGTACTGAAACTTGGATTAATTTATTAATGAAGTCACTTGCTTTTCAAGTTTAAATCTTACATATAGTATGGTTGTTTTGGGTCTAATTTAGCATTTAAACTGAATATGAGCAAATGCAGGATTGAGCCAATATTCAAGTTACTAAACAGGTAAAGATAAATGTGCCACAATGACCATGTTGATTGTTGAACTAAATACCTTTGATAATAATGAAATATACTGTGCCGCCCTCTGTCTAAAGTGTACAGTGGCTGGGTTGGATCGTACAGAATGGGTATCGGGATCTACACCTATACTGCTTCCTCTTGTCCGGTACCCAGCTCTTTGGTTGAAAAATTCCTTATTGCCAGACAAAAATGTAGAAAACTGAAATAGAATAAAAATGTCTTACAGGATTAGATAACCAAAATAATTAACATATCCAATGGTTTATAGTGTACTTCTCCATACAGACGAACCTGTGTCTGTAGTCACTTGGATTCAGCATCCACTTGACGCATGCAGCCAGTTTCACGACATCCCAGACATCCAGTTTCTAAGTAAGCAACTGTACTAAGAAGCCATCTTCTTTAACTGACCATTTTTGTTGAATTTGTTGCCAAGATGCTAAAACAAGACTAAACTGTATCTGCTTGGTTGTGTACGATATTTTTCTACAGCACTGGGATCAATATATGAAAGAAAACGTCTTCACTTAACAGCTGTATAAGTTTTAAGTCGTATACATCACAGCGAAAAAAAAAGAATGATTGTTTTAATAAATTTAATAACAACCACATCAGAGTTTTTGCAAAGTTTGGAACCTACAAACCTTGCCGGTGGAAGTGACTAGAGATATGAGAGATGACACAACACATTCATCTGTCGTCTTCAGGCGTTGTGTAGCTGTCGGCATCTGGTGCTCAAACGATACCTTTGCGTTATAATGCTTAGATACCTCTGCAAAGTTTCAATTAACACACGTGAGTAACTTGATTATACATCACATATAATTCATTACATATGATACACAGGAATGTTTAGTCAGAAGAGTAAAATTTGGAATTTTGATTTCCAATATATACGTGTAAATTTATGTTAACAACACTTTAAGTTGCAATAGATCTTTTTTTTGGCTAATACAGAGCTTTTGCAAATATCACATGTTTCATAACACATTTCATTGTTGGCTATGTGTTTGTTTATGCACTGTATTTTGAGTACAATTTCATCTATAATGTTGCATCCTACCTCTCACCACTTCATGAAGATCATTCAAATAATTACACAAAATGGAAAACATGCGTGGATGATTTGTGGGACTGTGTGCACAAGATTTAGTACCTGAAATTATATAAAAGTTGCATTAATAATAGGTAAACAGTTGACTAATACTCAATAATTGCCTCACTTTTTGTGACAGACTAACCCAAGTATAGGATGAAACACTACAGTATCTCGAGAAATTGAAAAGTTGTAATGATTTAAAGCAAGGTACAATAAAACTAAAATAACTTCAAATTACTCAGCTAAACCAATTTTACAACAGTATATTGTTTGTTAACCCCACTGTTCCTGAATTTCTGAATACTACATACTAGCAGTCATGCAGAAGTAACTGACATCTACCAGGGTTCCCTTTAGCTTATTGGTAATTTGTGCCAGTTTCAAACAAGATCATGAAAAACTGTCTAAATCCTTATAAGATTTTTGTTGTATTTTTGTCACCAACACAGAAAAACTGTTAGCCAAACATGTATTTTGTTGCAGTTTGCAGCAATGGCGAGTGACAGAGTGAACCATGATCTAGTGTTTGTGAAATATGAATGACATATCCCGGTTTCTAAGCTATGCTTACTTTGAGCTGCTAGAAGACTAGTGATAGTATCTAATTTATTGAAGACAGCGTTCAACTTCTTCAGTGATCTATGTAACTCCATGTTTTTGGACTCCAACATTGATGTACAGGAAGATACAGCGCATTCTTCTTCTAGACTGAAACAGTCAACATACTCATGTACAAACAGTCAACATACACGTGTACAAACAGTCAACATACACATGTACAAACAGTCAACATGCATGTGTACAAACAGTCAACATACATGTGTACAAACAGTCAACATACATGTGTACAAACAGTCAAAATACATGTGTACAAACAGTCAACATACATGTGTACAAACAGTCAATATACACGTGTACAAACAGTCAACATACACGTGTACAAACAGTCAACATACACGTGTACAAACAGTCAACATACACGTGTACAAACAGTCAACATACACGTGTACAAAAAGTCAACATACACGTGTACAAAAAGTCAACATACACGTGTACAAAAAGTCAACATACACGTGTACAAACAGTCAACATACACGTGTACAAACAGTCAACATACACGTGTACAAACAGTCAACATACACGTGTACAAACAGTCAACATACATGTGTACAAAAAGTCAACATACACGTGTACATGATGTCTGACATATTACAGTCCAGTACAATAAAAATTTGGTTGAAAGACATTTGGTCAAATTACTTTTTTGTCTATCGACAGTTTGTCGAAAATTTTCAATACATATTAAAGTCAATCAGCGGTATTACGATAGGATTTCACTATGAAAACAAATATCTCCAAAAACATCAAACATGGCTTCCAGCATCTTCATTCCATTCAAACCGAAGTGGGAGACTAAAGATTAAACAGATGGAGCATTGGATTTCAGCCATACTTTTAGCATACACTGCCAATCAGTTCAAATTATAGTCATGTACTTTACACTGTTTGCTGTCATTGTCCAAGCGTTTGAAAAAACAATGGTAGTTTTGTACTGTGCCCTAACATGTTGGTAGTGTTTCATGCTTGCCTTGGATCTCACATAACATAACTTTGTTGAACAGCCCAACAAGAAAACTGTTACACACAATGTTCTCTGAGTAGACCAATTTGAATACCTTTAGTAAAGGTTCAGATAAAGTGTAACAAAATAACCACAGCTGAGTGGTGACTAAAATATGTTTGTTTTTGGTGTTTAAAGATACAGTTGACTCTCAGTATCTCAAACTCGCTTACCTCGAATTTCCGTTTAAGTCGAAGAAATTCTAAAGTCCCGTCAAATTTCCTTCTTTATCTATGTACTTTTACTCCTTTTAAGACAAAATTTGACATATCGAGACTCCGGATGTGTCGAAGGGATTTTTTGGTCCCGTCAATCAAAGTCGCGTGTATTGTCAACTCGTTAAGTCGAAGTGCGAAAGTCGCCGATGGATCAAAGGTGCGGCGAGTCAAAGCAAGGGTGAGACGTTGTCATGCCAATTCACACGTGTCGTAGTAATTGTTTGTTTTTCATGGATTTACTTTAATTGCCGGTGACTACGTGTAATTAATGATGAAAAATGCGGTAATTACTTTAAAGACTTAATTTATTTGAGAGGTTAAATGATAATAGTGATTGAGTTTTACAAAAAAAGCTGAATTCTGAACGAATATATCAGTCTGTAAATATTTTGTTTTGTAGTAAGATGCTGTTCTTATGTTTAGAATATACGAATGTTCTGACTTCTGGTTCAAGAAACGCTACTTTCACTTTCGCCCGACGAGTACTTTCGTTTTCGCTCAGGCCGATACAAGTATGTAGATGTGCTTGATACTTATTACTAAGGGCTGTTTGGGTATATGCAAAAATAAAATGTAATTAAAATTGAATTTGTGTTCCAATGTTTCAGGGAAAATTTGCATCAATAAAATAAATACAAATAGTTGTCTGTCTTGAAAACAGGGAATTGTGTGCACTATTCGTCCATGTACGTCCATATACATCCAAAAAAACAACAACTAAAAGCCCCTCCTCTTACCTCGAACTTCGTTTATCTCGAAGTAAAAGGTCTGGTCCCTTGAAATTCGAGATAACGAGAGTCAACTGTACATGTATAATATGAAATGCTAACATTATCTCAAATGTAAAGATACTGTTGCAAAAACAACTAACCTAGACAATTGGTAAGGCAATACTTTGTTCATATAAGCTACCATTTTCTTCACATGTTTGGCAAATGGCTGCAACCCTGTGGCAGTTTCCTGCAACAGATTGAATAGTACACAATTATTCTATTTCTCATTTTTTGTCAAAAGATGCATCACAAAAACTGTTGACATTTCAGTTGTATTATTTTTAGAAAAATGTACGTTATTTTAATACCCAGTAAACAGCATACCTGTGAACCCTACCGTTTCTTGTGGTATACTACCAGAATTCAAAGAGAAAAATAATCTCCCACCGGGAGATGCAATTCTACGGTAAATATCAACTTCAGCAATTATGATCAAATTGACCTTTAACCCAGACTGTAAACATTTTTAACTGGTTTTCCAAGTTGTGCAGACTGATTTATCAATACAACAGCTAAATCGTATTACAGTCTGCCATATGCCACCTGTTAATTGCATTTTGTGTGTGTCGGTTTTTCACACATTTTATGATTGATATAATTGTTATTTAGTGTCTGTACCCACCAGGGGTCATTACGTAATGGATTATGGCTAAGTAGGCAGAGTGGTAAATCCTAGTCCATAAAATTAATGAATCACAGGATGTACACATATCAGACAAAAGATACAATACAAGGCTGGAAAATTTGATAGTATAACTTTTACCTGGCAAAATTTCTAAATCAATTTTCATTTTCTATTCACAATTTATAAGAATATGATTATCTAACTAATATTTTAAATCTACTTTTATTTCTATATGAATATCTTTAAATCCTATTTTCACTTTCCTGATAATTATATTGTGAACAGAAAGTGAAAGTAGATTTCAAAATGCTATGATTTAATAAAGATGTTTAAAGCAGCTTTCAATGCCATTTGTGTCTTTATTAGCTTGAAGTGCATGCACGCGTTAAAATCTCCCTAAAAATGACCAATCTTCCTCATTTGTAGGACAAATCTCCAACATTTCTATCAAAAATGGTGTCACATAAATAAGCCACTGTCTTTATCAGTCACTCCTCCTCTTTTAAAAAATTTCAGTGCATTTTATAATCTTTGCATAGAGCCACGGTACCACTGTACATACATGAAACAGTTGTGACAAACTTACTAATGTTGTAAGAGCATCCTCTCGAAATGATGTAAGGAATTCCTTCAATGATTGTTCTACTGGCCGTAAATGAGATAGATTCTCATGTAGTAACTTGCAAAACTGAAACATAAAGTTGAATGTTACTCTGAAGCATTAGTACAGACTCCAAGTTCATTTTCACAGAGGACAGATACTGGTCCTTCTACAGTGATGATAAGTTAAACTGTAATTGAAATACTGTTGAAACAGACTTGATATGAGATAAAAATTCATTTAATCTTTTTCTATTGCAGTTGAGGAAAATAGTCAATACAGTATTTCATTATATGCCTATAAATATTCTGTCAAAATACAGCCTTTATTCAACCATCAAATACGGCCCAACAGAAAAAAAAATATGTATTGTATGTATGTGCAATACGGAAGGTATGGCATTATTTGTAAGAGTGCATTCAATTGGCCCTAAAATACACATGACGTTAATAACGTCACTTTTGACTAGGCCATTACCACTTGTTTATAGGATGACATCAATAAAATGATGTCGCACACTACATATATTTCACGCTAAAAAATGTTTTTCTTCAATTTTACACTTAAAATGTCTTTACCGGTAAATTTAGTTTATTCGCTTAGACAAGTGCCAAAAGGTATATAATAAAAGGGTTGTTAGTATAGTAACATGATCCACAAGCCGGATTGGCTCGTCGACGTCGGATCATACTCTACGCACTTGTTAGATCCAACACACGACTCGAAAAATCCAGCATCCTGGATCACGTTATTATAGTAATAACCCTATTATATCACTGACCAATCAGCAGCAAGCTCACTTCTCACATAGTCAATACAGTATTATATAAAGGACCAATCAGCAGCAAGCTCACTTCTCACGTGGACAATACAGTATTATATCACTGACCAATCAGCAGCAAGCTCATTTCTCACAGAGTCAATACAGTATTATATCACTGACCAATCAGCAGCAAGCTCGTTTCTCACAGAGTCAATACAGTATTATATCACTGACCAATCAGCAATAAGCTCATTTCTCACAAAGTCAATACAGTATTTATCACTAACCAATCAGCAGGAATCTCACTTATCACAGAGTCAATACAGTATTATATCACTAACCAATCAGCAGCATGTTCACTTCTAACACAGTCAATACAGTATTTTTAAAAAGGACCAATCAGTAGCAAGCTCAACTATCAAATAGTCAATGCAGTACAATATCACTGACCAATCAGCAACAAACTCATTTCTCACAGAGTCAAAACAGTATCATATCAAATCAGCCTGTGAATGCAGAGAGAGAGAGACTAACCAATCACCATAAGGCTCACTGCTCACCTGTCTTACACACATTCCCTACATGTAAAATAAACATATACCTGAGTATTGACTGGACTTATAGGCTCCACTTTGCCATCAGCAGGGTAGATCTGAGACCGCTGTTCAGTGTATGTGTAAAAATTTGACAATGCTTGAATTATCTCCCCTAAAAGGCTTGCAGACTGGTTTACCAACTCCCGTGATCTGAGCTGATGACGTCTATCATGTGTGGGAAGATTTAAACCATTCAATACTGGATTTTCTGCAACATCAAACATACTATAATTCAAACAATTGGTTACAGTAATGACAGCCCAATTGTAACAGCTAAGTTTTATGGAATATAGTACTTTCTTGAACTGAACTCATAGAAATATGGGTTTGATACTGCAACACATCACTAGCTAAGATAACAAGAGGGCCAAGATGGCCCTATATCGCTCACCTTGGTACAAGTCCACTTGCCTGGTGGAAGATCACTAGATAATGTTATATACCAAATAAGTTTTCCTATATACGCCTTTGTAAAACAAATGACCCCCCCGGGCAAGGTCAATTTTGACCCCAGGGGCATAATTTGAACAAACTTTGAAGAGGTCTACTAAGCAATGCTACATGCCAAATATCTATGCTCTAGGCCTTGTGGTTTCAGAGAAAAAGATTTTTAAAGTTTTCCCTATATAAGCCTATGTAAATTTGACCCGGTGGTCATAATTTGAACAAACTTGTTGGAGGTCCACTAGCCAATGCTACATGCCAAATATCTAAGCTCTAGGCCTTGTGGTTTCAAAGAAGAAGATTTTTAAAGTTTTTCCTACATAAGCCTATGTAAAACTAAGTGCCCACCCGTGCGGGGTCAATTTTGATCCGGGGCTCATAATTTGAACAATCTTGGTAGAGGTCCACTAGCCAATGCTACATGCTAAATATCTAAGCTCTAGGCCTTGTGGTTTCAGAGAAGAAGATTTTTAAAGTTTTTCCTACATATTCCTATGCAAAACTAAGTGACCACCCCTGTGGGGTCAATTTTGACCCGGGGGTCATAATTTGAACAATCTTGGTAGAGGTCCACTAGACAATGCTACATGCCAAATATCTTAGCTCTAGGCCTTGTGGTTTCAGAGAAGAAGATTTTTAAAGTTTTTCCTATATATGCCTATGCAAAAACTAAGTGCCCACCCGCGGGTCAATTTTGACCCGGGGTCATAATTTGAACAATCTTGGTAGAGGTCCACTAGACAATGCTACATGCCAAATATCTAAGCTCTAGGCCTTGTGGTTTCAGAGAAGAAGATTTTTAAAGTTTTTCCTATTTGTTGCCATAGCAACCAGAGTTCTGCATGGAATGGAATTCTTTGAACAATTTTGGTAGAGCTTCATGCAAGGAACATTCCTGCATAGTTTTATCAACATTGGCCTAGAGGTTTCAGAGGAGATGTCATTTGAATCAAAATGTTGACGGACGATGGACGACGGACGACGGACAATCATCGATCACAGCTTCAATTTTTCAAAAAGATAATCATGCTTTGCATCTCCATTTTCAAGGATTTATCTGACAGCCAAATCAGTTAAAGTCATCTCAAAAGCATCTTATTTATTGGTAGTTGGCATAAGACAACTAAAGTTTACACTAAGTAATAACATAACACAAAGAGAAAATCGAGTGTGCTTCAAAATCCCCTTGATCCAAAACAGGCAGAGTAGTCATAATCCCCTCAATGGTTTTTACAAGTGGAAAAGCATATATTGAAGGAAACATTTTTACTAAATGTTTTATTTGTCTCTAGTTTGACTTTAATATAGTGAATAATTAAAAAAACAAAATATTGAAATTTCAATGTAAAATCCATTGAGGGGTTATGACTACTATGCCATTTTTTGGACCAAGGAGATTTTGAGTGTCTCCCTAGTAAATCTCACTTGTGTCAACAAAAGGAAGCTTGTCTGCAATGATTTTGTTGGCAAGACAGAGCTGCTCCCTGAGATCAGTTTCAACAGTTCCTAGGGTAGTCTCTCTGAAAATATAAATACAAATACTTCTATTATTAATATTTCAGTAAGTATAAAACATCTTAGTTTTAAATGAATGAAGAATATAAGTACATGTATACAGAAACTGTGACAGGGAAATATGTGAAATGCAGATTGATAATTATCATTTTAATAAAGTAATAGTTATCAGCTAATGGCATAGACTTAATCAGGTGTAAATTGTTGCTGAAAGGCACTAAATGCTTGACTGGATGACAGGACAGATGTGATCCATATAACAAAGGATCTCACAGGACATCCTGTCAGGTTTTAGAGGAATTGTTTAATTGGTCTCATTCTGATAGAGTTGATTTCCTTCATACAGGGTTATTTAAGTTGAGAAGTAGCATAAATGCACAGATATTATGCTAGGGAAAGGGTTCATAAATGACTGAAGAGATGACTTCCAGATATTTCACTAAACAGGTATGATACTGTAGTGTACATGTACTTAATTAGTCCATTAACAGAAACAAATAATAATTTTACTACTTACGCCTTTTCTGTTCTACTTTTGTAGTTTTTAATTTCAGCCTCTATTGTTTGCAGTTTGACCTGAAATGAATAACAAAAATGTTTATTGTTTCAGTTTTTTCAAAACCATTTTTATTTTTGAAATTTCCAACTTTGATTTTGAATATTTATTTTTCTTTCTTATCTAAATTTCTCTGAAACTACGAAACATCTGATATGTCTTATTTTCATAAAGTTCACAACTGTGAATCCAACCATCCGGGAAGTAATTACATTGCCTGCCGACCTTGACAGTGAAAAGTCTGTTGACCTTGACAGTGAAAAGTCTGCTGACATTGACAGTGAGTCTGCTGAACTTGACAATGAATGTCTGGTGCCCTTGACAGTGAAAGTCTGGTGACCTTGACAGTGAAAGTCTGGTGACCTTGACAGTGAAAGTCTGCTTGACCGTGACAGTGAAAGTCTGCTGACTTTGACAGTGAAAGTCTGCTGTCCTTGACAATGGAAGTCTGCTGACCTTGACAGTGAAAAGTCTGATGAACCATGATATATAAATATAATAATGATAACAAGTGACAGGAAATTGTCACAAAACCAGGTTTTCATTTTCCAGTCTGCTGGCCGAGCGCAAATGTTTAAATATCTTGAGAAATGTAGGAGGAAGTGGGCACATGACAGTATTCTTCTATATATAACATACGTGGAAAAAAAGCAAAGGGCCATAATTCAGGCAAAAATTATTTTTAAAAAAAAAGGAAAAAAAACAAAAAAAAAAAAAACAACTTGCTCTGTGTGGGGTTTGAACCACTGGTCTCATGAGAAATTTTGTCACCTTACTGTAACAGAAAACAGAATTACAGGACTGATAATCTATTCTAAAAATAGACAGTAATAACAGAGTATTCTCCCTTTTATAATAACAGAGTATTCTCCCTTTTATATATACTTAAATAAGGAGACACAATATTGCTAATGGACGGACGGACAACCAGGGGCAGAACATTATATATTCAAAATTCTTTAGTTCACAATTATAGTTCTGTGAAAGTTTGGTTGAAATCCCTTGAGAAATGTAGGAGTTGCACACAGAAGAGTATTTCTCTATATATATTACATTATGTGGAAAAAAACAAAGGCCCATAATTCTGTCAAAAATGGTCAAATCACAAAACCCCGACAATATGCGCCAGGGCACTGGGTGACAATAATTCTGTGAAAGTTTGGTTGAAATCCCTTGAGAAGTGTAGAAGGAGTTGCGCACAGAAGAATTACATATGTGAAAATAAACAAAGGGCCATAATTCTGTAAAAAATGACCAAATCACAAAACCCCGAAAACATGTGCCAGGGCACTTCATGACAATACTTCTGTGAAAGTTTGGTTGAAATCCGTTGAGACATGTAGGAGGAGTTGCGCACAGAAGAAATTGTTTACGCCCACCCACCCGCCTGCCGACATACCTCAATCTAATAACCAGGATTTTTCCTTCGGAAAACCTGGTCAATAAAAAATACTAATGATAATAACAATAATAATAAAGACTTTATTTTAAGATGCTGCACAGTTGGGCAAACCCAATCTTACCTGTGCACCTCTATATATCACTAGAAACATACTTACATGTAGTGCACTTATAAGAAAGTATCTTTTAGCAAAAATGAAACAGAGCTCGACAGTCATGCCAGAAAATTTTTGTTTTTCTGGATTACATGGATTTTAAACAATCTCAAAACTTACCTCTAGCATTGCTTTCTCCTCTTGCAATTTGTCAATTTGTGCTTTGTTCTTCTGTACTGTAGCAGTGAGCACAGATTCATGTTGGTCACACTGTCGCTCAAAGTGGGAAAGTTTCTGCTTCAGTTCTTCCAACTGTGCACTGTAGTTTGCTTCACTTTCACTGACCTATTGTACACATAATAACATAAAAATCAATCAGGGAATGCTAAATTGAAGCAAGGAACGTTACTTAAAGTGACATTACATGTATGTGCATCTTACTGCACATAGTGTACTTTTGGTGACAGTTTTATAAAAGCTATTTTAGGTTGCTGAGCATTTAAAGGGACATACCCTATAACTGATGTCGACTAAATAACCTCCAAAACATAAATAGTAGAATCTATGGAAGTATTATAACTTAACCTAAAAGTTTCAGCTATGCATTCCCAGTCATTATCGATAAAATCAGTAGTTAAAAAATATACTGCAGTACCGTAAACCATTCAATAATCTATGTAGAGTTGTTGTACAATGAATGGGTGGATGTGATTTATTACAGAAAACCTCTATATTGATTAATTGTGGTAAAATGAAGCATTTTTCGCCATAGCTTCTTTGAAATTGTATCTATTTACCATTTTGCGTTCATTGAATACATAATCTATGTTTCGAGAATATAATCTGCCAGATGTGAGATGTAGGGAGTGCCTCTTTAAATGTGTTAAATTAATGATAATGCCACATCAGTATTTAAAGTTAATGCTTTAGAAATAAAAAAATCGGACTAAAGAAATAATTCCTTTCTTCGCAGTGATCTCCCTTATGTTGTTGTTGGTAGAGATTTTGGCAGTGGAAGGGAAGCAATTTTAAGAAGACTGCCCACGTCAATATAGGAAAAGTAGTATTTGAAAAGTTATTATTTCATACTGGTAGCAG
>JAFMSR010000420.1:28105-53104 GCA_022818135.1 Saxidomus purpurata
TCGCGCATTAGTGTCAGCCAGAGGACGCGTATTGGTCCATGTCTAATGTGCCTTAATGTATCAGCCAGAAAATGCATCGCCCCTCTGAGACCTTAGACCAACCACCATGGTACACCAAAGCAAGGAATCATCTTTGATTAAGTCAAAACGTCTGTCCTTGCACTTAAGTGCAACCAAGTCACAACGTCTGTCCAAGAACATTCATACTGTTCTTAAAATATTTTATGCCAAAAACGGTGTCCAATGTCATAGTAAGACATGGACATATACTTTTTTTTTAAAAACCCATCAGAGCTAGACTTGGTGATACCAAGCCACACCCTGTACTGGGTACAAGAAATTTGTTCCGGAGGAAGCATCTGATCTTCTGACAATGAACCCTGCGGGGATGTGGTGGCATGGACAGGTGTGGGTGGCGCGAACTGCTGGGCTAGCCCCTTGTGCCTTGAGGATTGATAGGTTTGAGCCTTGAGCCTACTGAGTGATGTGGCACGTCTATAAATTTGCATCTATTGACTGACTGATTGATTCTCGCTTGCTCCAACGGATCATTGAGTCCTTATATGATAAGAGAGCAAGACTTCTAATTAAAACATGTATTAATTTAAAAGCAATTTAAAAATTTCACTATTTCAGGTGCTTTTTTTAAACCTGAAGTCAACAATCAAACAGTTCATTCACCTTTCTCTGACGCGAGTTCAATTTACTATCAAAACATTTTAAGTCAATCTGGATGACCAGATTATTGATAACAGTCATATTTCACTTTGCTAACCTTTCATCAAATCTCCTAGTATGATCTCCATTTTTGACAAGTTTAAGTCAACAGGTTACAGAGAAAGGTTAATGAACTATGTCATAATGTCTGTGAGCATCCTAAATTTTTGCATTTTGTGATAATAAAACATTTTTTGAGAAAAGAAGCTACTGGTGTTTAAATCAGCATTTTAAAAATATCTGTACTTGGATCCAAAATTGAATGAACTGCTGAAGCTCACTTAAAGATTCACATGTTTCAATCAAAATATTTTTTACAGCACATGTTTACACAAACTCTTCTAATGACTTACCTGCCAGCTAACTCTAGATGATAAATTTTCCACAATTAATCTGTTATCTGTTCTGGTAGGAGGACCATACCTGAAACGTTTTCAACAAATTTAATAGGGAGAATGTATAAAACCACAACTGACAACTGTCTTAAGTATACTTCTAGACCATTTAGAGATCCTTTCAGAGAATGTAGCACTTCGCTTTAAGAATGCCCTGAATAAATTATCAGCATTATAGATAGAAACTTAGTTATTTAAAAAGCTGCAAAATAAACTATGTTTTCTAAAATGTTCTTACTTATCTCTGGCACTACTTCTTCTTGCACCTCCACCTCCACCACCTCCGCCTCCGCGTCTAGGTGGATATCTGTCATAGTTGTTGTCATAATATCTGTCTGAACCTCTTGGTGTACCCCTTGCATGCTCTACACTCACTCTGCAATAGAAATGATCACAAACTAGAGCTATCACTTAACATGATTAAAAAAATACCCCCATAAACATGCCGTGTCTGTCACAAGAAATGGCTTCTCTCATTCCATTAACCACAATTAGTATATATTTAACATTTGTGACATAATCATTTGAAATTATCCAGTATCTGACCAGCAAGTGTGACCTTGACTAAGCTGGCTGTTAGAACATTATTTGCATGTCATATTTATAACATGAACATTTGACCCAATTTCCATGTACATCTTTCAAAGGTTCAATGAGAGATAGTCTCATGACCATTGACCCTTAAATGGGACATTGCCTGCTCCTTAAAGAAACAAGTAGACCCAACTTTCAAAAAAATCCTTAGACTGCCAAATCATTGGTTTAGGAAATATTGTTTTCCAACCTTTGTCCCCTTTGTGTAACCTTAACCTGAAGCTGCTGGGTTGGAATAAAGGTTCGGCACATCTTTTTTGACAAGATGAACACTTCTCCAAAATTCTTCAAGAGGGATAAAAGATAAGAGTGGACACAAATAAATCCAATGACCCCCAAAGTGTGACCTTGATCTTAGCCCATCTTGGTTAGGCACGTGGTCTTGAATGAAGGTTTGACCAGTTTCATGAAAATCCTTCAAAGCAAACAACAGATATGGAGGGGACACAAAAAACAACTGATGACTCAGTGAGACCATGACTTGACCCAATTGGAACATGGGTTGTTTGTCACTAATACTTTATTATGAAATGGCAAAATACTGCAAAAAAATCTGGGTTTGCAGTAATTTTACCCCATTTATGTGCCCAGCACTGTCAAAGTCAGAGCTGACATCTTTTTTCATAAATCTTTTAGGTATTACATAATAAAGGTCACATAGTACTTCAGTAGTTAAATCATTCTTCCCAGTTTTGACATTTTATACATGTCATCCCCCCGCCCAGTAGAAAGCGACCAGGGACTCAGTCTTGGAAAGGTGAACATCTCCCTGAATATGCCATATCCTCAATAAGGTCAAATGGCAAAAACACATTGTATGTAGTACCATTAGCCCATTTTATAGCAAGTGGGCAATGAATGGTTTATCACCTTACTTGTCTCAACATATTGTAAGAATTGTATTATAGAAATTTAACTTACTTAAGCACAGGTCATAATTTTCTGAATATATTTCTCCAAAGGAATGTAAACTTAGTAACATGTCACATTCTTTACTCAAGAAGGTATGATATCAAATTTATACCTTTCTCCACACATATCTTTCCCATTCAATTCATAAACAGCATCATCAGCATCTCTGTAGTCATCAAATTCCTGTAAAGTAGAGAAAATGCTATTAGCATCTAGGAAGGAAAGGCAAGACCCCAAAATAATAGGAACCTGTCTTGTTCACTTGGCTTAATTTTAGAATTGACTCATTACATATCTATCAATTTTTTTACAAAGCAACTCAAGATACAGACTACAAAAATAAAAATGATTACCACAAAGCCGTATCCATTCTTCAGCATGATGTCTCTCAGTTTGCCATAGCCCTTGAAAAACCTTTCAACATCCTTCTCTCTAACATGGTATGGAAGTCTCCCAAGATATACTCGAGTTCCCATTGCTAGAAGAAGAAGAAAAAGAGTTATTTCCAAAAAAAATGTGACAAACTGGGGAAAAACAGATAGATTATTTTTATCAGATATTTTTCTTTTTATACACAAAGTACTGCTTTAACAACCAATTAAATATATGTCTTAAATACAGCTTATGTTTTGACCAATCAAAGTTTTAGCTTGGAATTAAATTGTTTAAAAAACTACCAATGAAATTTGAAACATTATTTTTATGGCATGATGCACTTTACTAACATATGGCTTAAAAAATGCAGTATGTTGTTTTCCAAAACAAAGGAAGTCATAATGTGAGATTTCATTCTCTGACTTGCAAGTTATTTTGTTTAGGTGATAATAAAGAAGGTGCTAAAATGGTATTAACCCCTAAAATATTTTACCATTCAAAATCTGTTTGTAAATATTAAGACTGAGATTATATAAAAACAAGAGGGCCAAGATGGCCCTATATCGCTCACCTTGGTACAAGTCCACTTACCTGGTGGAAGATCACTAGATAATGTTATACACCAAATAAGTTTTCCTATATACGCCTTTGTAAAACAAATGATCCCCCCGGGCAAGGTCAATTTTGACCCCAGGGGCATAATTTGAACAAACTTTGAAGAGGTCTACTAGGCAATGCTACATGCCAAATATCTATGCTCTAGGCCTTGTAGTTTCAGAGAAAAAGATTTTTAAAGTTTTCCCTATGTAAGTCTATGTAAAACTAAGTGACCCCCCGTGCGGGGTCAATTTTGATCCGTGGCTCATAATTTGAACAAACTTGGTGGAGGTCCACTAGCCAATGCTACATGCCAAATATCTAAGCTCTAGGCCTTGCGGTTTCAAAGAAGATTTTTAAAGTTTTTACTATGTAAGTCTATGTAAAACTAAGTGACCCCCGTGCGGGGTCAATTTTGATCCGGGGCTCATAATTTGAACAATCTTGCTAGAGGTCCACTAGCCAATGCTACATGCCAAATATCTAAGCTCTAGGCCTTGTGGTTTCAGAGAAGAAGATTTTAAAGTTTTTCCTACATAAGCATAGATGTAAAACTAAGTGACCCCCCGTGCGGGATCAATTTTGATCCGGGGCTCATAATTTGAACAATCTTGCTAGAGGTCCACTAGCCAATGCTACATGCCAAATATCTAAGCTCTAGGCCTTGTGGTTTCAGAGAAGAAGATTTTTAAAGTTTTTCCTATATATTCCTATGCAAAACTAAGTGCCCACCACTGGGGTCAATTTTGACCCGGGGGTCATAATTTGAACAATCTTGGTAGAGGTCCACTAGAAAATGTTACATGCCAAATATCTTAGCTCTAGGCCTTGTGGTTTCAGAGAAGAAGATTTTTAAAGTTTTTCCTATATATGCCTATGCAAAAACTAAGTGCCCACCCGCGGGTCAATTTTTGACCCGGGGGTCATAATTTGAACAATCTTGGTAGAGGTCCACTAGACAATGCTACATGCCAAATATCTAAGCTCTAGGCCTTGTGGTTTCAGAGGAGAAGATTTTCCTATTTGTTGCCATAGCAACCAGAGTTCTGCATGGAATGGAATTCTTTGAACAATTTTGGTAGAGCTTCATGCAAGGAACATTCCTGCATAGTTTTATCAACATTGGCCTAGAGGTTTCAGAGGGAGATGTCATTTGAATCAAAATGTTGACGGACGACGGACAATCATCGATCAGAAAAGCTCACCCTGGCGTAGCCAGGTGAGCTAAAAACATATGCTACAATTCTTCTGAAAGCATGTACTTAGCTGAAATTCTCTATTTGCTGAGTACTTAGCATGAGAAAAATAACCGTCAACATTAAAATATGTAGGAATCATGGAATAAAAAATATCTAGTTATTTTTAGGCTTCCTAATTATTCGCTTCTGTTTTATTTGTCATTATTATTATTATCATTTATCATTATAAAACATAGCTTCAAAACTAGGGTTTTTATAATACTTTTGAGAGGTGTGAGGCAGTACAACAAGATAAATCAGGTTGATTATATCACTAAATTTAGTAATGGTACAGTAACACTTGTGAAAAATAGCCAGAATTCACATTGTTAAACATATTGCAGACATTATTGCAATAAATACATTGACAGTTTTGACTTAAAGTTAACACATTTCACAATGCTTGTTGAAAATTACTTCACCAGTGTTTTTTTCACTTTTTTTGGCAAAAGCCCATGCCTTTCAAATTGGGAATTTTCAGCGCGATAAACTTCAAAATTGGGAAAATCAACAAAACTTAATACAAAAATCATTTTGAAAGTTTTATTTTATGGTAAATTTATTTCATTTACATGTCCTTGCTTCTTAAATTTACAACTTCATCTCTCTATGTTTCATTCCTTTAAAGCTATCCACTAGATGTTCTAATTTCTCATTATTCAGTTCATTTTTTTGGTGACATAAACGCATTACAGTGTCAAAACTATGTGCATTTTTTTGCAAATTCAGGAAAATGATTATGGAATCCTTGTTTACACTTTATTTGCAATAAATGCAACAGCAGATATTCTCTTTTCATCAACCAACATTGTACATATAATGAATAATACTCGATAACAAATAAAAAGTATGAACCCACAAATACCTGTTCATATTATCGTAACTGAATTTAGTAACGGTCACTATGTTTAGTTACGTTACTAAATATAGTGTTATAACCAACCTGATATATAACAAGAGCTGTCACATGACAGCACGCTCGACTATTCGAAAGCTTGTTGGTAAAATGGGGTTTTTGTCTAAGAACAGGAGTATTGTGTAATTGTCTATAAGAATTAAGGTCAAAGATATGAAACTTGTTCAAAGACCTTTGTAAATGTACATTGCATTCAAGGCCTTACTCTGGATTCTGGAAGCCAACTGGAGGGAGGATGGGGGGAAAATTTCAAAGAAATACATGACCTTGTATATTTGATCATGAATAATTTTGTAACTTTTCAAAATTGATATGTATAGAATTAAAAAAGCATGACCGCTTCATGCTGCATAATTATTCTATGACATTTCAAAAGAAAGCCATTTTGAGTATTTCCATTTTAGTCTGGAAAAACTGTGACAAAATTCTAAGTTAAAAAGGGCATAAATATGTCAAAAATCAAAAGCATTGGTGAAGATGTTGACAGTAAATACGTTCGATAGTATTCTATCTTTAACAAAACATTCAAAGTTAAAAAGGGACACAAATCTGTCAAAAATCAAAACAGAGTTATGGGGATTGTTTCCTCAGGTGTAGATGTTGATGGTAAACATATATTTTGAGTTTCAAGTCAATACCTTATATAGTATTCAAGATATTTGAATTTACAAAAAAAACAAACCAAAACTTCTAAGTTAAAAAGGGGCATAAATCTGTCAAAAATCAAAACAGAGTTATGGGAATTGTTTCCTCAGGTGTATATGTTGACGGTAGACACATACTTTGAGTTTCAAGTCAATACCTTTGATAGTATTCAAGATATTTGAATTTAAAAAAAACTTTAACCAAAAATTCTAAGTTAAAAAGGGGCATAAATCTGTCAAAAATCAAAACAGAGTTATGGGGATTGTTTCCTCAGGTGTAGATGTTGATGGTAGACACATACTTTGAGTTTCAAGTCAATACCTTTGATAGTATTCAAGATATTTGAATTTATAAAAAAATTTAACCAAAAATTCTAAGTTAAAAAGGGGCATAAATCTGTCAAAAATCAAAACAGAGTTATGGGGATTGTTTCCTCAGGTGAAGATGTTGATGGTAGACACATACTTTGAGTTTCAAGTCAATACCTTTGATAGTATTCAAGATATTTGAATTTATAAAAAACTTTAACCAAAATTTCTAAGTTAAAAAGGGGCATAAATCTGTCAAAAATCAAAACAGAGTTATGGGGATTGTTTCCTCAGGTGAAGATGTTGATGGTAAACATATAGTTTGAGTTTCAAGTCAATACCTTTGATAGTATTCAAGATATTTGACTTTATGAAAAACTTTAACCAACGCAGACGCCGACGCCGACGCTGGGGCGAGTGCAATAGTCTCCTTATTCTTCGAATAGTCGAGCTAAAAATATATGTTCCGTAAACCTGTTCATTTATCTGTAAACCACTAAAAAAAACCTCATTTTTATACCCGTGAAATGCCATAATTTTTTTACGTATTGTTCGGTAAATAACTTCATGTGAAAATTCTTCTAAATACTCGACAAATACGCAAATTTGTGGATGATATTCTTGCATACATACTGTCGTGCACATTTACCCAAAGTCTTGCTTTTCACGTACTTGCATCTTTAAACGTCGCAACCTTTTCAAATGTTTGCTTCCTCTGCATTTTTGGTGCATAAAGGATGCATGGCAAAATTATTTACCGAATTATCATAATTTTGTATATTTTATATTTAACCTGGAGGTAAGCGATGAAAGCCAAGGAATCTTTACAATACAATACAAATTTTATTTCTTGTTGGTATGGGCACGGACCTATATACACATGGATTGGCAACTCTCGTATCTTCTATACAAGTTCAACCTTTTTATCGCGGATGGCAAGATTTTATCCAAGATTTTAGCATCAATGGACAATATCAGAGGTTTGCCGAAATCGGAAACTCCCAGCGTCCACCTGTCCTCCATCTTGAAAATAATCAAATTTAATCGTGTCTTCTTCAATATTTATGGCTCAATAGTTTTGTTTTTTTCTTTAAGTAACATCAGTCTCATTCCAACCTATATCTGTTTTTCGTAATGCGTACAGTAACTTTTATCGATTTTGTATGTTGAAAATTTTGTCAGCATGATGTAGAATGAAGCTACTCGCCGTCCTCCATCTTGGAACGTATCGGGGAAAAACGTAAACAATAAATCAAATTGAATCGTGTCTACTCTAATATGTATGGCTCATAGTTTGTATTTTTCTTTTTATGCAACTTTTGTCTTATTCCAAGCTAATCTTTTTTCTTAAGACGTAACTGTTATCGATTTTGTTTGTTGAAAATTTTGTCAAGTCTGACGGCACCTGTCGAATATCACAAATCGGAAAATTTCCGAAAAACACCGAGCGCGCGCGCGCAAAGCATGATGGGTAACATTTACTCCGATATCGCATTATCGATTTTCGGAAGTTGTCAATCCATGTGTATATAGGTCCGTGGTATGAGCAATACAAGTAACATTAGCTATGAATATCTATTGACCGAATATTTGTAATTTTAGCAGTTCCATGATGTGCCATATAAACTGCCTAATACAAAAATTGACACGGAGGGAACCCTAAAAAGCAACAGGACGTCCAAATGTAAAAAAAAATGTTAGGTCATACAAATGGGTTGGAGATAGTTCTGGCTTCCAAAACTCTAAATGCCGCTATTTTTATATTTTGTTTTTCGTCAGCTGCGGCTTTAGAGTTTTGGATCAGCCCTACTACGAATCCTTACCAGAATAACAGATCATGCAAATTTTCATCTAATGTACGTTAAGTAGGGAAATATGATCATGTTTGGGTCATCTATTTATAAATTCATCTTTTCAAACCATTTACGGTGTTCTACAACCAAAGTTGACTACAAAAACATCGATTTTTCAAACCTACATCATTGTGTTTACATTTACAACGGACTTTCCAAATGCCTGCTCTCGCGAGATCTCGTATGATGCAATCGCACTCATTTTTCATGTAGTTCAGAACGCTTGATATTTTCCTTTTGTTTAGTGTTTAGATGATATAAAGAACGATTGTAAATATACAATAGCATTTACCACTATGTTTTTTTATTTCAAAAGAAATTTACTTTATTTTCGACGCGGAACAGACCTTGAAAGTGTTCGCGCCAAAACGCATGTGGTCATGTAAATAAATAAACTGTCCCCGTGACCTCAATCGGAACCTTCGGCGATTTCCCGCAGAGATCCCTTTCCAAAGGTTCTTGGGAATGGTCACGTGATAATTGTCAAATCGGCAAGATGGCGGCCAATTGGTGAAAATTCTCACCTATTCGAAACTTTCGTAAAGCTTTACGTTAAATAGATAAAATTTGATATTCAAATTTGGCAAATTAAAAGATTATGGTCTGATTAATAAAATTGTTTATTGTTTTCACTTATTGCTCATGAAATACTGAAATGCGAGCGTGTCAGATTCCTGGCACGATTATTGGTACAATTTCCCTACGGAGTAAGGTTCAGCGTACCCGTTCTGTCAAGCATATAAACCGGGTACGCTGAAGTTGTTTTAGCTAGGTTGGAGACACACTGAAAGGCATCTACAATTCGAAAATTCTAGGTAAAGTACGGGATTCGAATCAGGGCATCTGGAATGGTATGCTACAAACCATCCATGGCACTATAATTTGTGGATCATCACGGGACCCTCCTGAAAATCTTTGACCAAGGCATTTTCAAACAATAACTATAGTGATATTATTAAAAACTCTTGTTTGTTTGTAATTGTGCTTATTGGGTCCACCAACCTCGTTCGATGCATATTCGGTGCGACCCGTATTAAATTTGTAACTCTAAAAAATGTGGCATGGCTTCTTGCAGGAACGTAGAATATACGTTGATTCTACGTTCCTGCTTTTTGCGAAAGCGCACGTCCAACTTTCTTGAAATACTTTAAGTTATACTGTCTTAACAGATCTACTTTGGGGAAAAAAAACCTATATCATTGATATATTATAAGATAGAATAAACAAAATGAAATAAACAGGTAGAAATTTAAATATTACTGTGATAATGTTTCCGCTGTAACTTGCTTCTCGTTCTTCTGCCACGCTACTGGGTCAAGCAATTTGATTGGCCTAAAAACCAAATGTTAGGTCAGTAGACGCTTGTTTGTCTCATAAACATTTCAAACCAATCGCGTCGCTGACATGCGGGTTTAACATATTCATGTGAAAAAACTTTTCATTTTTCTAAATAATATTTCTATTAAACAAACAGAAACAAATATAACATGTGCTATAGCAATGAAAATAAACCTTTAATGTGAATACATTCTACATTTGTAAAAAAAAATAATAAGTTTGTGACGTCATTTACAAATTTCTATATCTATAAATAGAAAAAACATGCAAATTTTAGTCTCCAATAAAAATAATGTCCTGAAATGTTTTCTATCATATGCATTTTAAAACCATTTCGCTTCTGTTGAAAACATTAAATCACCAATATGATCTTACAAAAAATATTCTTGGCTCTCTTTTGTCAGTAGGGACCCTCTGAAAAGACTTCCTTTTGGGTTTGAGACGCATTGTGTATAATGGCGGGGGACCCCCAGCGTAGTAAGAGGAAAGTCATGACTGGGGTTATGTTTTCCGCGAGCAACTGCCATATCCAGCGACCGCATTACTTTATCCGCCATTTTGTTAGCAATCATGATATTGCTTTTAGATCGAAAAAAACTTCGTTTTCATTCTGCAAAACATACATTAGAGGTATTAGCAAGTCGTTTAGTCTGAATCATGAATTTTGTTGCATTTGTCGATGCTGTCCTAATTTCGTAAATAAATAAGGCTTTCAGCAGGTTGCCAACAAGCGACATCGAACAAGGCAGCAATGTCAGCGCTCTTCAAATGTCCTTGGCAGAATACTGTTCGAACAATTTCGTGGCAGGATGTTGCTTTCAGTCCATTTTCTAAAGAAATTGCCGGATTCATGTCATATTTCTACTTTCGGTTTTGACTTCCTGGGTGCTGTTTTCATGTTCGTAACCAGAAATCAATTTCACGAATTCTTATGATGTATGAAACTTATAAAAACATCAAAACCTGAATGTTTATCTAAAGTAAATTATAGAAATGTTATAGAATATATGTCTGTTAACCGCGGTTGCTTTGGTAATTGTTGACAGCACTAAGCAGTGTCCATAGGCTCATGTCCAAAGATGTAAAGTCAAATAGCTGCCAACAACTACATGTAGTGTAACCATGGTAACTAAGTCACACTCTGAAAGTTTCACTGATGATAGATTGGTGGTACTTCAATGGAACTTATCAGTTAACACATCAAATAGTGCTCCAGAACATTTGCAGTACAGATAATCAACGAGTGGCCAGGACCAAGAAAATGTGTCTACCAAATATTTTTATACTATTCCTGTATGTAGAGGTATTGCATATAAAAATGTTTATTTGACTTATATGAATAAATTAAATAATATGCTGTTTGGATGGTCCTCAGTGGTAATTTGCTACGCTTTGCATCTTGGCTTTGGGGAGTTTGGCATTAATACCATAATCTACCTTGATCAAATTTTTGTGTGCAAGTAACTATCAAAGCTATAAATAAAAATATGCAGAAAATCATCTTCTTAGAAACTGTTGGTCAGATTTAGAAATTATAGCAAAGGAATGATTCTTGTAAGACCCTCTCTTGAGTTTGTTTGTGAGATGTTGATCAGTGGAAAAAAAATCACGCTCGTCATACGTTGTACGTAGTATGTAGTATATTCACATTTTCCTTCAAACGACATCTCTGAAACCACTAGGCTGCTTTGAATTAAACTTATCTATCTATCTATCTTCCTGTTTTGTCGAACCCTTTACAGGGACGTAGACAATTTCGTGCGCGTCAAGCCACAAAGACTGTTAGTAGAAATAAAAAATCTTTTTTTTTTTTTAAAGAAACAGGTCAAAATAAGAGAAAAGGGGGAATAATTATGTTAATGATTAAAAGATAAAAACAGGGGTGGAGGCAGGTTATGGTAGGGCATGATCAATGCAGCTTACAGTAGCATTAAACTGATCAAGGGTAGGAAGGGAGGGAATATCAGGTGGGAGACTATTCCATAGGACCATGGTCCTAGGGAAGGAGTACTTATAGTAGTCAGGTCAGTGGTTGCGGTGATTAACCTGTAAGACAAGGGATGATAGTGGCGGGATTTCCTAGTTAGAAGGATGAGATTTCCTTGCATGGGGATTCGGGGCTATGTTCCAGTTGGGGTCTTACTAGGGTCTGGTAGGCCATGGACTTAAGGGCTGTTGATTTGACCTTTATGTTCCTACGAAGAAATCCGAGGGTTTGATTAGCCTTTTTGGTTGACCTATTTATGTGGGCGTCCCACGAGAGAGCGTTAGATATATCCACGCCAAGATATTTAGCTGAGGTAACAGATTCTAGTAGTGTATTGTGAAGAAAGTACTGTGATGGTATAGGATGTTTCCTTCTTGTGACGTGGATAACTTGACACTTGGTGGGATTGAATTCCATATCGCAGTCCAACTCCCACTTTTCTAGTGTGTTAAGATCATTTTGAAGGGTTTTAGATTGTTTGACAGAAGTTAGTGACATATAAATTGCAGTGTCATCTGCAAATAGACGGACGTTAGACTTGATATTTTGTGGGAGGTCATTAATGTGTACAAGGGAGCACTGACCCCTGTGGAACTCCAGAGGGGACGGGTATGGGCTCAGAAGTAGTGCCGTCTAGGATGACAGATTGAGAGCGGTTGTCGAGGAAGCTCTTAATCCATTGAATGATTTGGCCAGGGATACCGTAATTATGCATTTTGAACAGGACTTTCTCATGGCTCACTTTGTCAAAAGCTTTGCTGAAATCTAACAGAATCAGGTCAACCTGTTGTTTGTTGTACACTGATTTCACAAGATCGTTTACAAGCATAATTAGTTGGGTCACACAGGATCTGTTTTCTCAGAAACCATGTTGGAGATGGTACAGAATGCCAAGGTTTGTAACATGTTTAGTTATTGATGAGGCCACAATATGCTTAGCAGGGATGTTCCTTGCACGAAGCCCTCTCATAGTTGTTCAAATATTTCCGGTCCATGCAAAACTCTTTTTGCCATAGTAATGGGAAGGAAAAACTTCTTCTCTGAAACAACAAGGCCTAGAGCTAACATATTAAGCATGTGGCATAACCTAGTGGACCTCTAACAAGATTGTTCAGATTATGACCCCCAGTTTAAAATTGACCCTTTCTGCTATTGACCTTGTATTATAGCCAATGGTAGCCAGGTGAGCGATAAAGGGCCATCTTGGCTCTTTTGTTGTACTTAAACTTAATAAATAGACTAGTTGATAACATATTTATTTTATTTATTTAGGAGGTAGTGTTAGAGAGGAAAGTAGCAGATTGCAATGGAATTCCACTTTGACCATGATTATGGTCAACAGTTGGCCAATCCACCTCACATACAGAAGATAGAAAATGCTTTAAGACTTGAGCCTTTCTTGTCATATGTGGAGGAGACTATCAAACCTACGGAAGAGGATTTTAACATCGAGAAAGAAATCCTTAAACCATGTGTGAAGAAGGATGCTGAAGGCAATAAATTATTCAACGGGATCACAATAACAAAAGCAGGTTAGTACAATCTGAAATTTTGGACTCCTCCCAGAATTGATGTTTGGCAAACTGCCAGACCATATGCAAATAACCAAAACAAACGTTAAGACCCCACTTATCTCGGTAACCACTGATTAAATTGATTGAAAACTAATTAAAGTCTTCAGGAATATCAGACAATCAAGTTTGATAACTCTTGACTGAATTTATTTGAAAATATTGCCATTGTTGGACTTAAACAATGTAATCAGTACAATACATGTATTTGGTCACCATTTTCAGAGAGAAAGGCAGACAAGAACAGACTATATAACTTTGGCAAAGTGAAGAAAAATAGGAAGTGGTTAAAGGTATGTACCTGTATTTGACAATAACATTTTTTGTAAATGTTCAAAACTTCATGTATCACATAAGACAGCGCTTTCCCTAGATTTTAATGAATAGGTGAAGAAAAATAAAGTGGTTATAATCTTGCCATGTGCAACTCTTAGTATAGTTAATTTGTAACTCCTGTGTTCTCTTTACCTGTGGAGTACCCGACAGTGTCTCACTTCTGCACTCCACTTAAACATTTCAGTTGCAGTATGAAACTGTAGGAAACCGCAATATTTATCTAGGAAGCCTACAGGACTTGTCTGTCTGTCCATCTGTCCGCCCCATCTGTCTGTCTGTGCATTAATCTAGATTAGCAAAATTTATTGTACAACATTTGCTGACTGATGGATCCAGTTTTAACCAGTGTTGAATGAGAAAGTAATGTAGGACAGAGAAGCCTATAGAAAATATCCATCTTCGAGTATGATGGTTAACATAGATATTTAAATTGGTTTGAACTACAAAACTGGCAGCCTTGGGTTCAATTCCCTGCAATGGCTGATTGTTCAGACTAGTGTTCAGTTATGGGTAAAATTGTCTCTTAAGTAGGTACCTTTGTAAGCAATTTCAGCTTAGGTGGGATGCAAAGGAGATAACGATACCTGACATGTACTCCACGGGAAAATGGTAGTTCCATCCAGTTCAGGTCGGGGTTTATAGTTTTCTGACCAGCGTTAAATTGAAAAGGCTTTACCTTCTCACAGTAGCTGACTCAAACTGAATTAAGGCAATTTTTTCTGTATCAGGCAATATTATTGAGTGACAGTTCATCCGACGAGGAAGATGAAGCTCCGGTCACGGAGGCGGAGTTACAGAACATGCTTAAGTTGCATAAATACCAGCGGAAACATCAAATGCAGTTCTATCAGGACCCTGAGGTAAGAATAAAACATGTAGCAAGTATTCAATAAGTGTCAGTTCCTGACTTGATCACATATTTACAGGAAAATGGACAGGCTAGGAGGAAGTTACTATATAAACATTCCCTTGAAAAGCTAAAAATTGGTGTTTCCGGTAATTCTCAGTTACATTCTGCTTAATTGATATTTATACCCCCAAAACGAAGTTTAGGGGGGTATATAGGAGTCACCCAGTGGTTGGTCGGTCGGGCGGTCGGTCGGTCGGTCTGTTGCATTTTCCTTGTCCGGAGCATAACTTGAAAACTACTTGTTGGAATTCAATACAACTTCATACAATGATCAAGCACATTGAGAGGAAGTGCAGTGCACAAGAACTATAACTCCATCTTGACTAATTACAGAGTTATTGCCCTTTGTTAGTTTTCCTTGTCCGGAGCATAACTTGAAAACTACTGGTTGGAATTCAATACAACTTCATACAATGGTCAAGCACATTGAGAGGAAGTGCAGTGCACAAGAACTATAACTCCATCTTGACTAATTACAGAGTTATTGCCCTTTGTTACTTTTCCTTGTCCGGAGCATAACTTGAAAACTACAAGTTGGAATTCAATACAACTTCATACAATGGTCAAGCACATTGAGAGGAAGTGCAGTGCACAAGAACCATAACTCCATCTTGACTAATTACAGAGTTATTGCCCTTTGTTACTTTTCCTTGTCCGGAGCATAACTTGAAAACTACAAGTTGGAATTCAATACAATTTCATACAATGATGAAGCACATTGAGAGGAAGTGCAGTGTACAAGAACCATAACTCTATCTAGAATATTTTCAGAGTTATTGCCCTTTGTTTTTTTTTTCTTCTCCAGAGCATTACTTGAAAACTACTGGTTGGAATTCAATATAACCTCATACAATGGTCAAGTACATTGAGAGGAAGTGCAGTGCACAAGAACCATAACTCCATCTTGACTCATTACAGAGTTATTGCCCTTTGTTACTTTTCCTTGTCCGGAGCATAATTCGAAAAGTACTAGTTGGAATTCAAAACAACTTCATACAATGGTCAAGCACAATGAGAGGAAGTACAGTGCACAGGAACCATAACTCAATCTTGACTCATTACAGAGTTATTGCCCTTTGTTACTTTTCCTTGTCCGGAGCATTATTCAAAAACTTCTGGTTGGAATTCAATACAACTTCATAAAATAGTCAAGCACAATGACAGGAAGTGCAGTGCGAAAGAACAATAACTCTATCTTGACTCATTTCAGAGTTATTGCCCTTTGTTACTTTTACTTGTCCGGAGCATTATTTGAAAACTACTAGTTGGAATTCAATACAACTTCATACAATGGTCAAGCACAATGAGAGGAAGTGCAGTGTACAAGAACCATAACTCTATCTTGAAAAATTACAGAGTTATTGCCAAGAACAATATCTCTTTTTAGTTTGTTTGCAAGGTATTCTGTTACTACGAACTTTCTCAGTTTATAAAGCAGTCTTTTGGGGGTATTAATCACATTTAGTGATAGCTCTAGTTTTGTTTTGATTTTATTATAGCAACCAGATATTCAACAATTGCACAATATGGATGTAGGCATTTTTCCAGATTTGTCCATTCAATTGGAGTTGTATTCAAATAAAAAGATTTTAGAATCCTGACCTATGCCTGTTGATGTGCTAGTTGAATTTATTGAACAGCTAGATTGATAGCCTCCAGAATTATTCATCTCATTACTGCAAATCTTTGAATGTCCCGTATATATCAGTAGCCACATTGTTAAACTACGTTTATTTAACTTCTTTGACAGCTGCATCAGTATGAGTATTATTCCACGGGTTTACTCTCGAACCATGATCATTTCCCAGACCAGCAGAAAGCTATTCTCGGACCCAAGAAGAAAATTTCTAAAGATCAGAAAAAGATGGAAAGAAAAATTAAAGGTTCACATTTAAACTAGTTCTTTAAATGCTAACAGAATATACTAGTAATCTTACTACCAAAGTGGAGACGCAGTGGTAGTGTGTTCGCCACAGGATCAGAGTGTCCTGGGTTCAATCCCCACCAGTGCCGAGGTGGACATGTAATCATGGAAGACACAGATATTTCCACATGGCCTCTCTCTTTCCAAGATTCATTTCATCTGAAATGAGTCTCGAGAGCAAATAATCTAAGTTTTAAGAACTCGTTTTGCAATAGAGATTAAATAAATTAGTATAAATTTAGATTTTATATCAAATAAATTAGTATAAATTTAGATTTTATATCAAATGACAGTCATTGCTTAGGTACTTGCAACTGTACTGGTGATATGTATGGTTTTTTTTTAATTCCCTATATTTAAAGTTTTCTTTATGAAGTAAATGAATCCTACCCTGCTGGCAAGTGATGAGTTGCCATCTAGACTATGAGCACTACTGTTCGTTATTCAGTGGACACCCCTTTGATCAACTAATGATACTAACTCTGCTGAAAGATTGACAAATCTCTTTCAAATATTAAAGGGTACGGATGCTACCAATCATATATATACAGAAAGCTACGGTAGATAATTATGTACTAATTAATGGGTTCAGTGCAAGTTTTAAACACCAGACATGAAGTAATTAAAAAAACTAAGAAATACCTCCAAGCCTCACTTCTTTCACCTTTGCATTTCTGTTACTAAGGACTTTTTTTTTTACTGTTTTGTATGTTTTTGTGTCATTTTACTTAAAAGACGTACTATTTTTTCTGTTGTTTGAGAAACATGTAATTCGTTGTTTTTTCCAGCCAAACTTAAGAAGCTGAAGAAGGAGAGAATCATAGAGAACGGAGATGATGAAGATGTAAGTTTAGTTCTGTTGAAATGCTGTAAATTGTGTTATTTTCACGTGACAACAAATTTTGTGATTTGTGAGCAAACTTATTCGCGATATTTAAATTTGCGAAATTTGCATATGGTTTAAAAATCAAGCAGGGTGATTTATATTAAGTTACAAAAAGATGAAATATATTCTTCAGCTTGGGGAGGAAATGGACCCAGTACTTCTTCAAGCCATAATGGCCCACAAGCAGCATAAGAGTGAAAAGGGATTCGTAAAAGAGAAAAAACTAACGCCAGAGCAGGCAGAGGCAAAAAGACGGAGAATCTGGGTGAATATTGCAAAGAAAGAAATTCCAAAGGTAAAGTAAGCCTTAAATGGTGTTGTTTTGTGTCTTGATGTAGTTAATATTTTTGCCTCTTTACATACCTAGCAGTAACTAAAGTGAAGTGTGGGGTTCGGTCACTGTTGATGCCATCTGTCCATAACATTTTGTTTCGTAGTTACAACTCCTGAATAACTGAATGCACAAAGAAAAAAATACAGTCATACCTCAAAGGTCTTTCTTGCACCATATTCTGGCATTTGATACTGATAGTGGCTTTTTTTCGGGACACAGCTATTTTCATTCTGATTAACGCAGCTAAACAGAAACATCGCAGTCAAAGCTTTAAGGTTTGATGCTGATTGTATGGTTAATAAAAAAGCTCAGAGCTCATGATTGGAAAAATGCAGAGATATAATGTGTACTTCTTCGGTATTTTTAGGCGCAGAAACAGAAAATGTCTGCGAGAAAGGAAATGCTTCAAACGCTGAAAAAGGTAAATAAAGGATTTAAAGACACAGTATTTAACTGAACAGATGTCTTGGTGGCAAATTGTTTCTTCCACTTTTCTCATTTTCTACCCTCTTCCTTCATATACAATAAAAGATACATAATTTATGAAACTGAAAAGAAAACAAAAAACTCTTGTTTGAAAGGATTAATAAGCACTTGTTCTTCCATGGATAAAATCTTGCTTTGAGTTTTCACAATATTGCAGTACAAGTTAAGTATTAAACTTAAATAGCCTAGTTTACTTTTAAATGTTCTTCTTTTAACACAACTCTTACTTTTATTTCAGATTTCTATGCAGTCAATGCGTGAAGTCCTCGCGCGGCCATCCAGTCACAGAAGCAGACCAAGGACTCTCAGTCAAAGGCTCGCCGACTCGCACGCGAGATGATGGTGTACTGGAAAAGGTTTGAGAAGGTTGAAAAAGACCACCGGAAACGTGTGGAGAAGGAAGCGCTGGAAAAACGTAAAATGGATCTGGAAATGTGTGAGGTAAGCAGAGGTAGCGGACTTAACTTAAATTCCTTGTATTAACATTTTATACAGTTAGATTAACTTGACTGTTATATATTGCATGAATAAGGCAATTTAAGACCTTGCATTTTGTTTATTATGTACAAATCGGAGTGACTCTAAAAAGCATGAAAAATAATTTCTTGGCATTTGCAATAAATTCTATCACAATGAAATCAGATGGTACCATGGTATTTCAATATAGAATTGCCTTGAAGTGTGAAATCAGTGTATATACTTTACAAAAACAAAACATTGAAAAATATGGAGGTAACACTGAAAATTTATGAAAAGCTAAAATATCCAAAGGAATGAATAAATGTCAGTTTATTAATTTTGACAATATAAATTTCCCATTGATTTCAGGCAAGAAGACAGCAAAGAAAATTCAATTTCTTGATTACCCAAACAGAGTTATATGCCCATTTCATGGCTCGAAAAATCACTGGAGAGTCTGAGACAGCTAAAGACAAGATCCTGAAAAAATTGGAAGAGGAAAAGACGGAGAAACAGAAATCTGAATTTCTCATTGATACTGTCAACGATGATTATGGTAAGGTGATTTAATTTTTAGACAAAGGGGGTCCGGCCTTTATGGTCTGTGGCTGCGGTTGCTGACTTGAGTGTCATTGGTTTGAGCCCTGCTACCAGCTGGAATCTTTGTAAGGCAGTTGGTAGTTTCTTTATAGGGTATGGGAGCGTAGTACTGATTCTTCTCAGGAAAATTATTAGGAAACTGCAAGCCTGTTAAAAGCAGAAAAACTGTTGAAATTGGCATTAAACCATTAAACTCCCCCCGATTAAAAAACAACAAAACAAACAGATGGAACAGCTGGTATAAAATGAAACTCACAGAATTGATACAGAAACAAGAAATCAGTTTAAGAGAATTTACAGGATTCACGGGAGACATTTTTATGTAAATTTATTTTTGTTTTTTAGTCAGAATATTTGCGTTCTGTTCATAACATCAGTTTCTTCATCCAGATTTAATCTTGATCTATGCAGTGGATTAAGATCGCTAGGTTTTAAAATGGATGTATGTGTTCCTTCACCAATTAGGTCATTTTGTGTTCAGCTATAACATTTTATTACTCTCTTATTTTTAGATGCTGAGGAAGCAAAACAAGAAGCATTGATGGTTGCAAACAGTGCATATGAAGCTCACCAATCAAAGGTAAATATTGACAGTTTAATGCAGTAAACCCTGCATATAACGAACTGTTTTGGACCATTTCAATTTGTTCTTTATATCCAGAGTATGTTATATCCATATTACACTTTCATATTAAATAAAAAAAGAAAAAACATCAGGCCCAGAAAACTTGTTCCTTATGTTTGGAATTTTGCTATATCCGTAGTCGCTATATACTGAGTTTACTGTACTTGCTTTACAACACTTTCCTCTCTTAAGTCCATCTTATCTTGGCTGTATAAAAAGTTGTGCACTTAAGGGATCAGAAGTTAAACTAGTTACTGCCCTTTGAAAAAAAAATGAAATTAGCAAAATTAAAGACCTGGCAAAAAACGACTTTCACAGTAGCACACCAACTTAGTGATTTTGCATCAACTGCTTTATGTTCAACTGAAGAACTTCAACTTAGCAGCATTTTGACAACTTTACACTTTGAATCCCGTTTTACAAGTTATGTAATACGTATAATTTCTGACACTACCTACTGCCAAAATAATGACGTCGGCCAAAGTACTACGCTCTGTTATGATGGAAAGAGAATTGTTTTAAGATTAAATGTATTTAATGATAGTGGAGCCGCCGTGGTGCAGTGGTAGCTTGTTCGCCTCGGGATCAGAGATTCCCAGGTTCGATCCCCACCACTGCCTAAGTAGTGGTAGTGTCCGTAGGCAAGACACTGATAATACCATATTGCCTCGCTCTCCTAGGTTGATTCCGTCAGGAGTCTCGAGAGGGATTAATATAAGTTTTAAGAACTTGTATATTAAAAAATATTTATTGATAATGATAAGAAGCAAAATGTTTCTTTTTTTCAGAGAATGCAGTTTGATGCAAGTACCAGTGAGTATTTTCACATCTTTTCATGAAGTCTTAAAATATTTTATAGACATGTAAATTGTAAAAGTGCAGACAAATTTCTTGAAAAAGGCAGTATTGCCGAAAATTTGAACTGAAAGTTTAAGCTATACATTCAAGTCATCATCAGTAAAATCAGTGTTTAGAAATATGTTGCAGTACCGTAAAACATTCAATTATATATTTAAAGTTGTTGTTGTACAATTAATAAGTGGATAGCGATTTATTACAGAAGGTCTCTATGTTGATTATTAGTGCTAAAATAAGGCATTTTGATATATGTTGTTCCTTAAAATTGTATTTCTTCATTGAAAACATTATTTATGTTTTGAGATTAGTATCTGCTAGATTTTGGGAGTGCCACTTTAAGCAAATTTAAACAAAGTGTTATTAGTATTTGTCAATCGTGAGCAAGCAGGTTGAAAGTGAGGTCTTGGCTCAATTGTTAAATCTTTCGTTAATTATAACGGAGCGATTATTACACTATATCTTAACTAAAAAGCATGCTGTATTCCAACAGATGCGAACACTTTAGCCAATCCTGCGACAGTTGGAGAGGAGAGACCACAACCAAGTATGTTTGAGGGCAAACTGAAAGGTTACCAGCTCAAGGTAAATATAACTAGTGCCGTAATTTCATATAAGTGATGCATTCGACAAAATGGTGTTAGGTTTGTATCTATTGTCAATATGTCAAGAAGTAATATTTGTTTACAACGATGTAACATCATGACCACTCTCACAGTTGTACAAAACATGTAGTGTCATATAATTTGTATTGAAATATGTAAAAGTGGAAAACCATTAAGTGTATATACCTTTCTCTTGGTCAGAAATAAAATGTACACTGTGTAATGGAAGCATTTGGTAATTTTTTTTTAATTTTCAAAAGTAGGCTCTCAGTAATATTAAGTAAACAGAATATGAAAAATATGTCGTGTATAGGATAACCTACCGCTTGTTTAAATCTGTCATCTTTCGCATTATTCAGTTAAAAAATTTCAAATACTTGTTGAAATCAAAGCATTACACAAGTTCAGTTAATATTGCAAGAACTAAGTTTCGTTTGTAAAAATTTAAAGGGTACCGAAAGTCAGAAAACTCGACAGCGAAATTCAAACGAGCCTGTCATTTTATTTCATTTCCAAAAATGCGTTTGAATGTGGTCAACTGCGTTTTAATGATTTATTCAATTTTTCATTGAAATTGCGTGATTTCCATCTGGTTTAAGGACGCCGCCATTGATAGCTTTAAAGCCTTATTGCGCCTGCGCCAAGTAACCAGATGTGACGTAACACTGCGCTGTCTAAATTACGGAAGTACATCGAGGTCTTTCACGCACCTGCTAACTGGATGTCGGCCGTTTTGAGGCAAACCATTTCATATAATACATTGTACATTTTTACTTATTACAATGTCTTAGCGATGTTTATGTCAGGTTTTTCTTAAAAAATATCTTGAAAATGATTGTTTAATGACGTTCGGTGAAATATCATGCATGACAAGACAGAAATGCATTTTACATTCGGCTTTTGTGAAATGATCTATATATTTTAATCATTTTCTTTAAGTTTCTAATATTACGATTAAGAATTTAAATATTTCACACTTATGCCATCTTCATATAGATTTTCCCAAGTGCACAACTTTTCTCGTATAACTAAATCATGCCGAAACACATCATTTTACGAGAATGTTAGGTTGAAACTACTGTAACGAAACGTATTTTATTACAGGACCATATGCTATTATTTAAGACACAGATTTGTTTTTTTAGATCTAGATTCTAGTCTATATAAAGGGCTGGCATTTATATTCAAAATAGTTTCCAAAAATCATGTTGTTACAGTAGATGTGCAAAAGATAATATAGAAGATACTTACATGTTGCGGAACACTGAAAGCTGATCTTCTTTAAATTCCTTAAAATTAAATTTTCGTTTTCAATAAAATCAAAACACAAACAATATCTCATTTTGACAACGTTGCCATGGAAAATAATTAGCGTGGTTCTAACCATTGAAGGAATTTGATTGGATATAGCCCAAGGGCATCTTTCACAATAAAAGATGCGATATGATTTGTTGTTAATTGGCGACCCCCTGTCAACAATCTAACTGGTCACACATTATTGCATATTGCACACTGGTCAATTGCATTTGATAATTACACAACAAAATGCAGAGTGCCCAATTTAAATTATGCAACATTTTTGGATGTGCACGATCGAGGTAATTTACATATGAATTTATCACTGTGATTAAAACTAACCATATATTTAATGAATGATAGGCCGATATAAAGTTTATACATATACATTATTTGTCACTAACCTTCGAGTAACATTTATAATGTATGATCAAGTTTGCATAAAAATATTATTTAGTCATCTAACATAAATATGCCTTAGTAAAAAAAACATTTCAGCTAATGAAAGTTTCCAGCATCCCTACAAATGTTCAGAAAATATACCATTTTAGCTGTTGATGACAAAAATTCTGTACTCTGATGAAACGTTTTTCTATGAAATGGCGTACCCGGATAAAAATGAAGTATACGCACAGTTGTGCTAGGGGGTTCCCCCGAAAAAAATGAAATCTAACATTGCATCTGGTGCATTCTAGGGGCACTTTTAGCACGTGCAGAAAACACAAACAAGATATAACCACATGTAAATTTATTGCATCACATGTATCAAAATTGACTCGGTACAACTTGAAAAAAAAGAGAACAATCAATATCAATATGAAGCGATAATATATAAATGATTTTAACACGATCATCTATATTTTGTCCCCATGTAACAAAGAGGGATCTGGTGTGTATTTAGATTGCATAAATTCCTCTACAGAGTGCAGTTCTTACTCCATGTACTCGGGTTCAAAATTATACGGTACAAGTCCGTGATCATCAGTTATAAAATATGTGTTTTACTTGCAAATGCTGCACAAATACTTTTGACGTAAATTGAAATTAATCTTCGCACTTTGTCTCATTTGTTTATAAGTAACGGGTGAAAATTGCGCTGCAATTATCGGTCCTTAAAAAATCTAATTATGTAGGATCGAAAGGAATTTGTCGTGAAAACTGTGAAAAGCCATCAATGGTAAAGAAGCTCGTAATAGATAATAAAAGTTTTTTTTGTTATGGATCAACTGAAAATTTCAATTATATACTATCAGCAATCAAAAGAAAAAGGTAGCGGTCGCTGGTCTCCGAAACTGATCAGCGCAGTGTGACGTCACACATAGTGGGTCACGTGACTCTATAAAGCAAATATGGCGGATTACATTGAGCGACCGACCGGCTAAAAATTGACGTTTTAAATCAAGTATATCAAAATTAATATCGCATTAATTTTGATTGCAAATAAGCGATTCTGTATTAAATTGTACGGACTACAACATGGGAATAAATTTTTTTTTGACTTTTGGTTCCCTTTAATTTCTATACTTATTGTAGTGAAGATTTGTTTTCTTCAGAAGCACCTAAAAAGAGGAATCAAAAAGAGCGTGATAATTGTGGAGTTACTCTGTGATTATACATGCACTTGTTATTTTCAGGGTATGAACTGGTTGGCAAGCCTGTATGACCAGGGTATTAATGGCATTCTGGCAGATGAAATGGGTCTAGGAAAAACGGTACAGAGCCTGGCTTGTCTAGCTCACCTGGCGGAGGCCTGCAGGATCTGGGGACCTTTCCTGGTTGTAGCCCCGGCCTCCACACTACACAACTGGCAGCAAGAATGCTCCAGGTTTATTCCCAAATTTAAGGTGTGAATGATTATAATTGATATGAAAGAGACACGTTCACTTGACTATGTACATTTATACATGCGGTAAATTTTGATGTAGTAAATTTCGATTTCTACAATGAATGCTTTGTTTGAAAATGAGTTGCATGATTACGTTTGTTAATGCATTTACCAAGGGAGCTATTGTCTCTCATACAAGATGCTATGAGATGCTGTCAAATCAGAATCTGCATGTATTTTTAGACTACCTAGAAGTGAAAATAACTTTCATGATTTCATGTATAATAATAAAGATTATTAAAAAAACTTACTGTTGTATAGGTTGTGCCATATTGGGGTAACACTCAGGATCGCCGAGTGTTGAGACAATTCTGGGATCAGAAATGTTTACACACGGAAGAAGCCTCATTCC
>JAFMSR010000421.1:0-52034 GCA_022818135.1 Saxidomus purpurata
ACGGTGCCGTTAAAGCAAGTAAGCTCACCTACATTTTTGACTGATTTTCTCAAATTCCTACGTAGAGTTTTTACTTGTGTTGGTGATTTTAGCTTCCACTCGTATATTTTCTGTTTTAGTATTTCATTTTAGCGAAAACAATCTATTTCACTGAAAACTGTAAACGAACAGCTTTTAAAAAAACATTTTACATAAAAGCTTTTATACTATTAATTGCTCTTGAAGGGCTAAAATAATTTACAGAAACAATGTTTTATTTCCTGGAAAAAACCTACGTAACTCATGAGTAGTTAATGTCAATGTTTTAAAGAAAATTATTAATAAACAAATCTTTTGTTACTTTTCTGTTAAGAGTTGTTTATTGTTTGTCAATCTGGTATGGGTATATACGTTTAAGCAGGTATGCCAAATGCAGGAATAGTTGGCCCGGATAGCTCAATAGGTAGAGCACGAGACTTGTAATCTCGGGGTTGTGGGTTCGATTCCCAGGGCTGACCAACTAAAATTACTAACAGTCTTTCGGATGAGACTTAAAAACCGAGGTCCCATGTATGGGTGAAAACCTGGCATGATAAAGAACCAGGGGTGTCTCTGGAATTGGGACGCTTTCTGTATCTTGCACTATCCCCCGAAAACCTAAAATAACTAAACTCTTCTAGGGGCATTGGTCATATGGGAAACCGGTACCAACGATAAAAACCCTAATATACCAAAATAATATATATATATATATATAAAAACCAAATGCAGGAATCCAATACTAAACAAGAAAATGCATATTTCAGATGTTGATTTTTATCGTTACATTGTAACTGCCTATAACCCTATTGGTTTTGTAACAAATGAGGAGATACAAAAAACACACTTTCTAAAATAACTTGTTATCTTTAAAAAGGTATAATGTTACACTATGACACTCTGTGGTAGGTGTGACTAACCCGTACTATCTGTCAATCAGTTACCTGCCAAATGCTGACGCCCTACAACTTTCAATCAAGTCGCTTTTTTACAAAATAATGAGATGTTTATTCGTAGCATTGTTTATTACAAGGTTTTTTTCTCACCATACTAGACAAATTCAGAAAGTAATGCTTATCGACGCCAACTTTTGTAGTCAAAAGGGAAAAGATCAAAACGATTTTTTCATTTGTTCAATTCTCTTTGTGCGTAATACAAACGTTTTGGCCTTTGAATCCATACCTTGTCCGACTCTTGTTTGGAAGTCACTGATCTAAGAGTCGGCATTGATGGATACCGGCCTCTCGCGAGGAGTTTCAGTAAAGTTGGAAATAAAATGACTGGGAAAGGTTGGGATGGGCTAGAAATGTAACTATTTCTAACCTTCGATAATATTTCACCTAGTGATAAGAGTGTGAAGTTGTATAGTCATGAAGAAGGAGAACACGTTTGAATCTAGTCCTACAACTTATAACATAGCAATGCATACGTAAGTTTGTAACGTAACTTGTGCCTTTATGACATATGACTACGACTGTTTGTCGCTCACCTTAATCAACAGTAATAACAGCAGTGTGTAAAAAGTCAGATATCATTGATTTGCGGTATTTCATGGCCAAAATGACTGCGAGCACCATCGATGCTGACTTGGTGATTCGGATTTAGGACTTTTAATTCCGGCATAGTTTTCTGAAACCAATATCATTCGGATGTAGTAGATAGTTACCAGAGCTTCTATAATTGTGAGAGTATTTTCTTACCATTATCCAGTGACTTTGTTTCGCAAATAACATAATTTCAAACCAAAGTTTTATCGGGACGAACAAAGTTGCATGAAGTAATACATACCACAAGATAACTAAAGTTCATTTCTTAAAATACATGTACTTGCATTTATTTGAACAGGCTAGCAAAGTGTTAGAGAAGATTTGATAATTGATCAGTTACTACATTCAAACATTTAAGGTGCCTTTAATTGTTGGACTCTCTCATCCCGGTTTTGACCAATTATATCAAAATTTTGATCTAAACTACGATTTTATAAAGACAAACATTTTGTAAAAGTAACATGACAATCTGGTGATAGCATTGTTCTCTTATTTACCGTTACCATATATCGATCGTTTATGACATTCTAACACAATTTTATTATAACTGTGTAAAAATTTTCATGAATTTGTGACGAATACTAGAGATGATTAAAGCGTTAACAACATTTATTTCAATATATTTTCTTAACCTGTTTGTTTCAAAATGACAAAGTTTAATTCTAAACTCCAAATTTATCAAAACCAAATTTTGACAAAGTTGCATAAGTTACTGAATACAGATAATGCTACTGTAGCAATGTTGACACTTTATTAAATTGTTTGGGATCCCTTGACGTAAATGTTTAGCTACTATCACTGAACCAAAGTCATCTTAATTCCTATAGAAACCGTATGAAAATGCTTTTACTGAAATTTTGATAAAACAAGTCCCGGCTTAGCGTAAAATGGTCCTCCTTGTGAATGCATGACGCCTATTTTTACACAAGATAACCACGTTTCAAACATAATCCAAATTTGTAAGACAAACATTTTGCTCAGATCTAGAGGGGCAAATTAGAATAGTGGACTCTGGTGTATTAAGTTGAAAATTACCCTAGACTCTGGAATATTAAAGTGAAAAATTGTCCATGCTCAAAACAAACACAAAACAAAAAATGGATGGTAAAACCCCGAATGGAATTACAACCAGGCTATATATACAATCAAAGCAGCACTAGATGTTAACGATACAATATGATTGAAAAGAGACAAAAAACATTTTACATGCTTTTACATGAAACGAATGATATATAAAATTATGTATATATATATATGCATCGACCTAGAAACAAAATATTTCTATTGTACAGTCTATGTTACCACACGCATAATCTACGTTCATTCATAATGTTTAAGCAAAACATGTAAGTATTGAAAATGAGTACAATGAATGAAATGTTTTCTCACCTTAGTATTCTTTAAGACGACAACATTCAATTTTGTGTTTGCCGAGGTGTATGTCTTTTAAACATTAAGAGTTGTAGACGGTTATTTTTATTTGGAGTATTTAATATATGTATAAATGCAATTTTATTTATTCAAGCAGTTATAAATAAAAATATGCGTAGAAAGTCCAATGCAATTAAACATGATGTTTAAGCTTGTATTGTCAAATATTGCTCCCCTGGGCCAACGTCAATCGCAGTGGTAATCGGTGCCTCGCAAATGTGTTTTAAACGGAGAAAACCGCGATCATATCGTCAGCATTTATGAACATGTAATTTTGTCGACTACCAGGTGTGATATAAACATGTTAGTCTGTTTAGTAGTTTATTTATACTTATTTTCATCAAGCTTTCCACGATTCCATTGAAACTATATTTCCAGCCTGCTCAATCAGGTACATGTATTTACCATTTCTTACATAGTATGAAATCTCTAAGTATTCAAAGGTATTCAATAAATAAAACTTATACTATACGCAAATATGCACTTACACATATGCGAAATTACATAAAAGATACACTTTCTTTTATGTTGCTATAGCAACATTATCATCATTTAGGCGAAAGTTCACTTAAAATCTATCTTGATAGTTTTATCACTTATGAATAATTTACACGGAGGTTTGCGTGTCTGCCTTTCACAAACTTTTACTTAAACATCTAGCATTGTGAACATTTGCATAAAAAGCGAAATCATACTTGGTAACTATGGAAGCAAAATACTTTTATTTACAATGTATACATAATATCAAATGCATTTTGTAAAATAATAAGCAGAAAAACTAACACAATATTCTATGACAAATTACTTTAAACACCAAATTGAGTGAAATCATAGAAACGATGTTGAATTTTAGCTACAACATGTACGTTACCAAGACAACTGTTCTTAGACTTTGTTTGCGTTTCCGCTAAAAATATGTAAATAAACTAAAGAATTATTTAGTGTTTTAAATGCGTCCTTATCTTTGCTGATTATGTTAAAAATAAAAGACTACAGGACACTCAAAGCTCTCATATCTGTCTCATTTAAGTAAATATGACAACTTCAACGATACCATAGCAATGGAAACAAAAGAGTGCTTCAATACCGCGTATGATAAGAATAGCATTTTCTTCGCATTCTAATGCCCGATTCCATGGCAACTGATTTTTTTGTTTGCTTAAGTGTTATGTTTTGCATGAACTAAAAGTAATATTATGATATTTTAATCAAAAATGATTTCTGTGTTTAGATGAATAAAAAATCAATTTGTTGCTATGGCAACGACTTAAAAATTCTAACATTCTTACATTTTAAGTGCTCATGCTGACAATACTTAGCACACACTTTGCTGTTTGTTCCATGCGCTTTTACTTGATAGATAATATGGCAGTGATTTAATTGATTATTGGACATCTTTAAGGCTTTTGTAACAAATATTTTGTTATGAAAATTAAAATCATAGAACTATCATCTGAATAGACATAAGAATGAAACAAATGGAAATATCAAGTTTAATATTTTAACATAATTACGTAGGAAGGCAGATATAAAACACATAGAACAAATTACAAAGTTAACGTATATGCTGTCAGAGCTCATTCAGAATATTTCAGAATCAGTCCTCTTTATTTTAATTCCGCAGCACATATCTTCCGAGGGACGCAATTTGCATCATAGCTCTTTTTAAATGTAGTGAGGTCATTTGTACGGTTGAAGACCCTTTGACTGGACCGTTGATGAAAACGAACACACTGCACAAGTAAGTTCACGGCCATTTGCATACGGAGGGCACTGAAGTGAACCACATACTGATTCTACAAAATAAAATGATTTGCCATCTTTGCTCCCGGCTCCACCTGTCAGTACTTCTGGCTGGTCATCAACACACACAAACTCAGACGACGATGTGTGACCATAGTATTCCGACATAAGGTAACCTCTATATTCAAGGAAATAATCTTTGTGGCAGACGTTTTTACCAGGAACCATCAGGACATCACTACGTGGTATCCGACAAACGGCACATGGAATGTCATGATCATGCAGGTATTTCCATTGGCTATACGTACTTGTGTCGTGCTCTGCTCCATATAGTCTTCCAGAGGATTGAAAGCCCTCTGTATACTTCTCGTAAATTGGATCAGTCGGCAGACACAATAGGTTAGTTGCTGTTCCAGAATGTCCTTGCTCGGACACACCAACGTATCCGTCTTAAATACGTTGGGCATCACCTTGACATATTGTTCGTCCCCAGCGTATGTTAGTTGTTCCTTTTAAAGTCCTTTCGTTGGCTATAACTGTGAAGTTTAATTCTTCTATCGTTACTTTAGCTTCTGGAATTGATCAAGTTATAGCAGTTCATTTTTGACATTCTGACAATTTTGATCTATAACTAGAGACTATCTAATTGTTCGCAATAACCCAAAAGCGATCAACTACAAAATGTATCATGAGTTGTAAAATTAAGTTTAAAAAACCGATACTATTTTGTTACCTCTTACTCTTTTAATTGACATTTCCGTTCATCTTCGAGTCATTTGTTAGTAATGTGAATGCTTTTAATAATATTTTTCAGTTCATACGCAAACTATAAATCCTTATATTTCATGAAGCGCATGTACTCAATAGTTTTTCAATACCAGGTGTGTAATGAATTTCCTATCGGGTGTGTAAACAAACGGACCACTTTTGCGTGACCTCATGATTTCACTCATACAAATGACACGTGACTTTTATTGCGCCCATTTTTCTTGATTTCACTAAAGGAAACGTAGATCTATGTAATAAAAAGGTTGTATGATTTGTATAAGTGAAAAGTGCACTCGTTCTTCTGCGGATTGATAAAAGTAATGCGCTCCTAAAGTCGTGCAAATTGTATCAATCTGCAGAGAAACTCGTACATATATCACCGTACAAATCATGTACCCCGGGAACCTATAAATGTCAAATAGATTATATTTGTAAATAAAATGTTTTCAACTGATCTAATTGATTTTGAATAATGATGACTACCAGTATGAATTGATAACAGAGTGTCGCTTTAAAGACTTTAAAGTAAGAAAATACACAGGACTCAGCAGAAAGTTCATTCGTAGTTAACTTTTTCAAGAGCAAACAAAATATAATGCAATAGAACAGCGAACTGTACATGTAAAATTGAAGCTACTCTTGATAAGAACACATTTATAAGCTACACATATTTGAAAGAAGAATGAGACAGAAAAAGACACGATATATGTGTTTATACATGTACAAATGAATCGTCCAATGTTCTTGTAAATGGTTGGTTTATATGGTTGCATTTGTTTCAATTTTAATTATATCGGTCGCTTGAGTAGCAAAACGGAAAACGAAACGGGTAATGTCAGCTATGAAAGTGCAGTGAGCCAGGCAATTAAACTATGAAATCCAATTAGTGATATAATTTTGCAGGATTCTCCCATAAGTTCTTCTTATGTTTTCTTTACAACAAACTCTTTGTTTGAATTGTAGGAAGCCTCGTATCAGTAAACTGCTCTTTCACATTTAGGTTAACGACGTGTTTTACAGTCCCATATCTCTCTCCCAAAAACTTGAAATTGTGCAATACACAAAACACATTGTGAAATACCACACTTTGAAAGCAAAACGCTTGGAATATTAGAATCAAAACGCATTAATCAAAGGACATGAAAAGAATTAAACTTTATACATGTATGATTTGCTACCTAATTACTCTGCAACAATTTATATATATTCACCTTACATGTATGTTAATTTGTATGCGTAAATGTCTTTGTACTTGCATAAAACATATCGACTTCATATACACTCTGAATAAATATTGATTCAATAGCGTGCAGATTGTATCCCATTACCTGTAACATTTTAAGTTTTCCATTTTACGCCGCGCGTTTACCTCTAAAAGTTTGTATACTTCCTGTTTCAGTGAATGTATATTTTGCTCTAATATTCATTGAAAGACATAAGGAAGACTTTCAGTTAACAAAACATACACTCATTGTTCACGTTGGTTTCACAAACAGTTCATAACCGTCATACGTACTGACAAAGGGAACAAACGAGATAGTTTATACATAACATTGTTTAACTTATACGAAAACACATTATCTAAGTTGTTTTAACTACTTTATAAGGCCAAACGGTTAGCTTTTGAAAAAGCTAAACAGCAGCTCGCTTGGTTTAATGAATAATTTGACCAGCTTTTATATAGTTGGAGCAAGATTGAGTTCGGTTTTATATCAACGTATGCACATTCAAAGATGAGGTCAAGATATAAAGTAACAAATGAGAACGTTCATAAAAGTAGGCACCCGTTATGACCCTATGGAGTTTTGCTCCTGTCAAAGTGTAAAATGCAAAAGTTGGTACATTTTGTATCTGTACTTTTTAGTGAGAACGTAAAGAAGGGAGATTTTATATCAAAACAAGGCACACCAGAGTTCTTTCCCTGCTATAAGACAATCCACCACAAAATATGAATACAAAGTTTATTAGACATTTACTTGGGTGGAAAACATTTTGTAATTTAGTACCGTGATGTTTGTGATGAAATGAGAAATGGTTGTAAATCAAATATAATATAGTAGAGTGAGACTGTTATCTTAAATTTGGTCCGTTAACAAAGGACTAAATGTTTTTAGTTTTAAAGCTGTTCACAAAGTTGTGCAGCGGAGTTAAACATTACACATGTATGAGCAGATTCCTAGTAAAAGTATTACCTGAATGATTTTCTATGAAATTTAGTTAAATTAGCCCAGGGACAAACGTCGACTCACACTAAAGAGTTATCTATCTTAATATATTGTTCAAATTTCTGACGATACCGTTGCCATCACTGTGAAAGTTTACTTGTATTTTCAATAAAGTGGGCGTAACAGTTTCTCAAATGATGTCATGATTGCCACAAAACATGCCGGATTTGATTGAGTCGTGTTTCGGTCATGCAGGTACCTTTTGGTACTTGCCGTCACTAATACTGTTAATTTTAAATAGCGCTTAACCACAAAGTAGAAAACAAACACTAATTAGCGCGAAATATGTGTTGTATGTGACGTCATTTATTAAACGCCATTGCATAAACAAGACGAAACGATCCAATTGCTAGCTTTGTTATCTACGTCGTGGACATGCAAGATTTTTCTATGGAACAACGCAAACACCTATACAAAACAATTGCCAAATTTGGTAGTCTGAAGATACTGAATCAGATTTCTGCATGTACATGTACTTGATCCGTAATGGCGGTTTTGTCTTCGATTTTTTTTGCGGAAAATACATATGTATCATTGTAAGTTATTATTATCATAAAATGATTTACCCTTAATCTAGATCTGTCCTAAACGCATGTATTTTATAATGGTAAAATATTACAAAAAGCGTAATCTAACGAATTACACGCATCGCGCATCACGGAAACTTCCTCTTGCTCTGTATGGACATTATTGACAAAACTAAATGTACTTTTACGGGAATAAATAGCAAATGAGACGCCTGGAACTCAAACGCGGTAACCGTTATGAAATGTGTCATTGGATTTATGACATATTGATTCTTTAGTTTCATTGACTTAAACGCTGTTTGTTTTTAAAACTGCTCGCTCTCAGATTTCGATTAAAAAGACAAGGTTCTACAAACCGTTTGAACTTAACATGTTTTAGAACGAATCATCAAATAAAATTGTTGTGTAAAAGTGTAAATTCCTGAGAAGTATTTCTGTGATTTTAAATTATACCATTCCAAATTATAGAGCGTCACAAACGCTTTTAAAATTCTATGTTAACATATAGTGTAGCGGTGCAATCAAACCATGGCAAGTTCACCAACATTTTTAACAGATTTCCTCAAATTGTAGATGTTTACTTGTGTTATTGATTCTAGCCATAAATTTCACTTTTTTTATTTTAGTGTATCAATTTGGAGAATTTTTCTTTTTTACCGGAAACTATTAACGAGCAGCTTTAATGTCATAAATCTTTTTTTTTTCTTCTATAATCAAAGTACAATTTGAGTTCATCACACAAAGCAAACACATTGTAAAAGAAAATGAAATTAAGATTGAGTTTTAGCAATTCTGTCTGCAAACAAAGCGTGACATTTTATTCAGTGTACACTATCTGTTGAAGTTTAAGTACGTGACAGCTAGTAGCTGTAAGTCGTTGTTTTGCAAACGATTGATACGTAGATTTGTAGGAAACTCTTCTATGCCTTTCGATTAACTACGATACAGATGATTTCAGACAATTTAATCAGAGAAAATAAATAAAAACAAACCGTTATATCCCAGTCGATTGTTATTCGTTTTCTCTAACAATTCTTACCTAATAAACAAGTTTGAGTCCAGCAAACCTTGAAAAAGATTAAAAATGACAATCCAATAAGAAAATATATATTTTAGGGTGATTTATCAACAGGAACTATCTTTAAACAAGATGGTTGGCGCAAATTTCAGCATATGAAAGCGATATGTAGCGATTTTATAGTTCTGTTGTTTTTGTATGCAGTAAGAAGCCGCCAAATGTCACATGGTGAGAAACGAAGTGCACCCGAATCGGGATGCGAACCCATGACACTTCGCGTACAGGGCTGTAAGACCGCAAGCCCTCCTAACTGAGCTACCTAATTAGCATTAAGTATTCATCAGGAAAACAAACTTAATCCTTGTTTTTCTTATCAAATACGGTACTTGAAATATTGACCGTTATTCACTGTCGAGAAAGAATGATTACTCTACACTTATAATTAACATTAGTTATGTGGTAACAACAAATAATAATTTACGAGTGAAAAGCCTGGTATGTGCATGTCCTTCAATTCATTTTGCAAAAATCAAACAAAATGTCCCATGGGAATTGTACACAGTTGACCTTTTAACACTTGCTCAGCCTCTATCCTGCTAAAATTTCAATTTACTCCATTCCAGTCCTCACTGCAAATTTATCGACTTAATAGCAAACAGATGACAATAATCTGCAGAGAGGCATAGTCTTTTGCCACCATTTGTTTAAAGGTTAGCACCTCCTTAAGTCATATCAAACAATGTTCACGTAAATATTCAAATTTTTGAAAGTTTGGTTTAAGTTTTTCTTTCGAAGTATATAATGCACCAATAGAAACAGAATATTACCAAAATACACCTGTGCAAATTTTTATTTGTTTTATTTTTGCAGTTCTTTCATGGTTTTAAAAGGGGCTGTCTGATGTTTAGCATGTACTTTTATATAGAAACCTGCCCCCAGCGCCATCTTCTTGCTCTTATATCCCAGTTGGGATGATAAAAAAATCAATCAACAATATATAGATAAAACAGCCCCAACCCAATTGGACCTCACTTTTTAAGAAACAATCTTCATTTTAGTAAGTTTGGTAGAGTGTCATGAGGTGCTAATTTCTGCAAAATAAAATTCAATTCTGACCAGTAGTTTCAGAGAGGAAAATTGTTAAAATGTCTACACAAAAACATATAAATAATAGTCTCACCCACTGGGAGCCTCATTTTTAAGGGATCAAATTCATTTTAGAAATTTCGGTAGAGAGTCACCAGGTGAACATTTGTGCCAGATTAAATTAAATTCCAATCAGTATTTTAAGTGAAGAAGATTTTCTATGTTTTTCCATTTTCAGACTTCTGCATGGATCAGAATTATTTCAATACTTTTGGTAGAGGTTCATACCACAAATACTCCTGCTAAGTTTCATAAACATTGACCAAGGGGTTTCAGAAGAGATGTCGTTTGTAGCAATTGTTGACGACAGACATCATGCGGTCACAATAGCTCACCTGTTACTAGCTGAGAGAAAAACTTGATCACAATACATATTGCAATTAGATCTTAGAAGTGTTACGGATTAGATAGGATCGGTATTTCTGGAATTTATGCCATTGATTTGACAACACACTATCTTGTTTCTACTCTTGAGCATGTGTGCTTAATGTAGATATGTACCTTGACCGCCCCTGTGACAACATATGTACGTAACCGCTCGACCATTTCCAATACTCTACATGTTCATGCGGTATTTAAGTTATTATCAAAATCTAAGGGTACAGTCCATTTTAACTTGCTTATTTATATTTGGGTCATATTGCATTAAGGAAATGTTCTTTTCGGTACTAATTTAAGAAAAGTTAATTTCACCTTGTATACAAAATCGGTATTCACGTTACAAACTTGAACTGAAATAAAATATTTAGCTTCGCGCATGCGCACTACAGTTGTAAGAAATTCAAGTCCAAATTTATAGAGAAAACAATCCCTAGTTTATTTCGTACTGTTTGAGTACGGTATCAACATGAACGGTACAAATCAACGATGCAAGTGCCCGAGAACAATTATGTTTAGCAAACTTTTTAAAATGTTCTCCTCGGAAACTATCAGTCATTTATAGGGCTCATCCCTTACATAACTCATTACCAAACTTGATTGTCGTCTTAAGTGACTAAATTTTGTGTCTTAAAATCATCTCGGTCTACGAGTATAAACAGGACAAAGTGTACAGGTACTGAAATTGCACTTATACGTAATACCTTCTTGTTTACTATAATTATGTTTTTTTATACTTTATATGGAAGTATGTATTCCCCGTGTTTCTCCATAAATACCCGCATTTTTTCTCGAAAATATGTCTCTAATGCATTGTTTTACTTGACGCTGTATCTTTCTTCTGTAAATAAAAAGGCTATCATTTATTGGAATGTTTTCTGTAATGTACTGGTTAATAATTCAGGCCGCTGGCTGTTAGGAATTATTAGAGAAGCTTTTCTAAAAGTGTAATGTTGCTGTACATTTCTATATAATATATACTATAGTTATAAAAGAAGGTAAAACATTATTTCGATGACGTAGGCAGTATGAAGGTAAAGCGATATCATTAAAAAATCATAAACCAGTCTCTTTACAAGAAGGGATCTTGACTTTCAAGGACAGTGATAATGTCTTTATTTTGGCTTCAGATGCCAGCACCATAGATAGTTACAATAAATCGCTTCAAAGAAGTGATAAAACGTGAAATTCATGTATTGTTTCTTCACAATAATACATAGAACTTACCTTAATCTTCAGGAAAGCTCGAAACTTCAAAATGTATTATATAGCACAACGTATTATTTCGAAATGTAGAAAATTTTGCCGAACAAAAACCGGACAGAAGATGACAGATAAATAATATGGAATAACAGGAAAAACAAATATACAAAGCGTGTTTAGTCGCACACACAAGGAAAGGTCGGAAAATGTGTGGACTTTTCTCTTTAAGCATATTCACCTGATCAGTACATGTATAAACAGTGATTGACCAAACCGCACAGTTTACATAAGCTAGATATCATTGTAATGCTTAATTACACATTGAGGTTTATGTGTTTTATCATTTAAAGTTTTCGATTTTATTAGTTTATTTATAAAAAAAGAAATACATAAACAAAACAAAACACGTTTATTAGTTTATTTATAAAAAAGAAATACATAAACAAAACAAAACACGTAACAAAGTTGCAATTACTAAATAAAAATTTAAAAATAGTTACATTGAGTGAACACAAGGAGACACTCACAAAGAGTTCATAATTATTGAAGACACAAACCTCCACAAAACAAATCATCTGCACAAAACAGCAGAACTCTTGTTATCTGCCCGAAAGCGTAAACCAATACAAAACAAGTATATCCTTTGCACACCGGCATATTTTGTTACACACTCGACAGACATGCATATGTTTTTGTTTTTATAGCTACTTTCGGTTTACTGCGCGTATTGTACACGTCAGCAAATAGATTCAGCTGTAACATGAAAGTAAAATTTCCATTGGCCCAGCTACAGAGGTCACGCGCAGGGGTCACCCTGTCTGTTAACCTTCGCATGGACTTTTTTTTTCTTTTGCTAACGAGAGGTCAATTTCAAGCGTTCTCATAAGATGTCAATATACCTAGGTTTGAGTACGACATGTCTGCTTTATGTCTGTGAAAAAATATTTGAACGCGCTCAAAACACTATCCCACAGGGGCCTGAACGCGAACGTTGGTAAAATGAAAATTTTTAAAGCTGGTAAAATTGTGTCCAAGGTCATTTTCAAGGTCGTCTTAAAGTGTCAGCATTTGCCTCGGACGTCTGAGTTTTCAACATTCAGGAGCTGTCGGCATAGCCGTTAAATTCATACAGACAAAACGTGTTCCATACGGTAACTGTCACTTCTATGGAAGGCCAAACCTGTCTTAACCCGCGTATACGGTTTATTACGTTACAGGCGTTCAAAGGATAAAAGAATTTTCATTCGTCTCATCATTTTACATACGATAATGCAAGTGGTCTTATGGTAATAAGAATCTTACATGGATGATGAGCGATTTTCTTAAAAAACTTGAAAACACAAAACTTCGACAAGTAGCTATTTTGTTGACAAAACCACAAAACCACAATGTGTTTTCGACTTTTCGACTTGGCGGTGTAAAATCGAAAACACGATTAACTTTTTCGTCGAGTTTTCGAGTTAGCAGCTTTTACTACCTTGTGTTTTCGCCCTTTATTTGTCGTGTTTTTGACTTAGCTGGACGAAATATTAAAAAAAGACGGATTAAAAGCGAAAACATGACAAACAAATTGCGAAAACACGACAAATACAAATGTAGGTTATTGTCTACTTTTCGTGTTTTTCGACTTCTCGCTAAAAAGGCAAACAGACGACGTATTATAACCCGCCATCTCGAAAACTCCAAAAAAAATGTACTCTTGGTAGGTCTTTTAAATATTACTGATCTAAGAGCCTGTTTTGAACGGTAATGACCTTCAGCGAGGAATTTCACTAAAGTTGATAGACAACCTAGTACCTAATCTGGGAAATATTGGGATGCGGTAGAATTGTTACTATTTTGACCTTTGATAGTATTTTACCCCGTCATTAGATTGTGATGTTATTAAGTCTTGAAAAAGGCGGACATGTTTGAAACAAGTCTTACAATGTAGCAATGCATAAGTGACTTTATTGAAGAACTTCATCCAACACAACTATATGTCGCTCACCTTAGTATCACAGCTGTATTTAAAAACACTGAATATCATTGAGTTTCTCTAGTTCATGACCAAAATGACTGCGAGCACCATCAATGCTGACTTGGTGACTCTGATTCAGACCACAAATGACCCAATTTTAATTCCAGCCTAGTTTGCTTAAACCAATAGCTTTTAAATGTAGTAGATAGTTACCAGAGCTTATATAGCTTTTATAAAGGTGTTTTCCATTATTCAGTGACTTTATTTTACGAACGGTATAACTTAAGTCAAAGGACAACCGAAGTTGCATGAGGTACAATTTACCACAAGATAACGAACCTTTTTTTTAGAAAAGCTTTCACTTACTTCAACATTTTGGCAAATTGTTAGAGAAGATTTGATGATTGGAAAAGCTAGTATAGTAGTCTGAATTTGACCAATGAACTACGACTTTATGTTTTCCTCGGTTTATATCGTTGTTTATTCAATCAGCAAAAAGTACATTAACGGCACAGTGCTCGAAATCGGACAGTACAGTTACAATTTTAAGCATTTGAGATGCATCTTATTGTTTGGCCATCTCATCACGGTTTTGATTAATTATATGTAAGTTTCAATCTAAACCACAATTTTATCAAGACAAGCATTTTGTAATTGTAACTTGACAATCTGATCATAATTATATTCTCTTATTGACCCTGTGTCCATATATTGATCGTGAATGACATTCTTACACATACATGTATCAGTTATATTTGTGTACATAGTTTCATGAATTTGCAATGATTACAATAAATTGATAATAACGTTAACAACGTTTCTTTCGTTATGTTGGCTTTTAATTACCTGTTTTTGTACCAAACCAAGTTTTACTACTAACTCAAAACTTGTCAAAAGTAAATGTTGACAAAGTTTCATTATCTGCTGAATTCAGAAACTGCTACTGTAACAATGCTGACTATTTATTAAATGGTTTGTGATCCCACGACGTTAATGTTTAGTTAGGATCTCTGAATCGAATTCATATTATTATATAATTGCTTTCAAAACCATAATTTAAATTATGTAAATGTTTTTACTGAAGTTTTGATAAAACAAGTCCCGGCTTAGCGTAAAATGTTTGTTTTTGGTGAATGATAGACACCTATATTTTCCCAAGATAAGCTTGTTTCAGACATATTCCAGGTTTATAAACCCAGGTTGAAGGGAAAGATTAACTAAATAGGAATTCAACAACAACAAACATTTAGTATTGCATTTGTTAAAACACAATTACAAACAGGTTAAGGCACAATTTCAAACAGGTTATATATACTATCAAAGCACAGCGTGTTCACGATAAACTATGATTGAAAAGAGAAAAATACACTTTCAATGTTTTAGCGATTACATGAAACGAATGTTATAAACATGCATCGATTAAAAAATCATGCTTACAAATACATGTTAATATTGATAAGTGAGTACAATAAATGAAATATTAGCTCAGCTATATATTTTGAAGAAGACAGTATTCTAAGTTTTGAAGAGCATGTATTTTAAAAACACAAAGTCTAAGACAGTGTTTTTATTTAATGTATTTAATATACAGCCATACCTGTGTTAAAGACAACTTGCCTACAGTGAAACTATTTTACCAAATATTGCTCAACCGGGGAAATGTAAACGTTCTTCAAATGATTTTCACATCTTTGGTAGGTATTGTCAAGATAAAGCTTTATTTAATATAGTAAAAAGATTAAAGATGTATTCAGTGTATCAAGTGCGTCCTTGTCTTTGCTGATAAAGTTAAAACAAGATTATAGGACACCAAAAAACCTCTCTTATTTAAGCAAGTATAACAGTATCACTGATAGTATAGCAATGAAAATAATGTATTCAATATTACAAGTTTTATATCACTTTTCAACCAACATATCTTATGCTTTGATGTATTTGCAAATAAAATGCTCTTATACCGTTAATTCTTTTAATAATATATTATAGCATTCTAACGTCCGTTTCCATGGCAACCGTATTTTATGAACTTAAGTCATGACTATATTATAAATGGTTTTATGTTCAGATGAAAAAAGCCGATTTGTTGTTATGGTAACGACTTATTGATGAGTTCAAAAACATTTTAAACGTGATATTTTGTGAGCTAAATGCAGTAAGGGGTGTGACAACTGTTCATGCTGAAAAATACTAAATACACATAAACGAATGCTTCACAAAAAATGTGAGAAAATGAAAGCAACAACATCATAAATTAAATCAAATATTTATGCATGAAAGATATATATTCGATCAGTTGAGCTAAACACTAGCTGAAAGGCGAATTCGTTATCAGCACACTTTGTTGTTACACTCCATGCGTTTCTTAGTTAATAGATGATGTTGCAATGATTGAATTGATAATTTGACAATTGAAAATCCGATCAATCATTGTAAAACTATTAAGTTATAAACATGTTAAATGTAAAACTATCACCTAAACAAATTTTAGAATGAAAGAAATGTAAATATTAAGTATATTTATTTCACATAATAATGAAAGAAGGTCAATATAAAACATTAGACAAAATATGTGTTGTCATAGTTAATTCAGAATACTTTTGCAGAATCTGCTTTCTTGATTTTGATTTCGCAGCACGTTCTTCCGAGGATCATAGCACTTTATAATGTAGTTAGGTTATTTGTACGGTTGAAGACTCTTTGACTATACGTTTGGTGAAAACGAACACACCGAACAAGTAAGTTCACGGCCATCGGCATACGGGGGACACTTAAGTGAACCACATACTGATTCTACAAAATAAAATAATTTGCCGTTTTTGTTGCTGACTCCACCTGACAGTACTTCTGGCTGGTCATCAACACACACGAACTCAGACGACGCAGGGTGCTCAGACTTTTCTGACATTAGGTAACCTTTATATTCAAGGATATAATTTTTGTGACATACAGTTTTACCAGGAACCATAAGGACATCGCTTCGTGGTATCCGACAAACGGCACATGGAATATCATGATCCTGCAGGTATCTCCATCGGCTATACGCAGGTGTTTCGTATTCCGCTCCGTATAGTTTTCCAGATTCTTGAAAGCCCTCTGTAAACTTCTTGTAATTTGGATCAGTCGGTAGACATAATATGTTAGCTGCTGTTCCAGATTGACCGTAATGCGACCCACCAACGTATCCGTCGTAAACAAGTTGGGCATCACCTGGACATTTTGTTCGTCCCCAGCGTATGTATGTTGTTCCTTTTGAAGATTTTTCTATCGTAATTTTGGCTTCTGAAATTTATCAAGTCATAACAGTCCATTTTGTTGCCATTTTTACAATTTTGATCTATAACAAGAGACTAGCTACATGGGCAAAATAACTCAAAAGCGATTTTCAACCTATTATGAATAATAAATCTAACTTTAAAAAAGGTAACGTTTTTGGTGTCTTCGTCTTTTACTCACATTTCCGTTATCTTAGAGTCATGTGTTAGTGCCATGAAAGCTTTTAGAATAACTGTTACTGCATATGCATATTATAAATCATTATGTATTTCAATTCTAAAGACTCTATATATTCTATTAAAGCGTTGATTCAATATTTTTCAATACCGGGTGTGTAATGAATTTCATATCGGTTTGCATATAAACGAATAACTTTTGCGTGAAGTCATGATTTTATTCATACAAAAGACACATGACTTCAATTACAATTGTACTACTACAAGGAGGTAACGCCCGTAACTGTTGAAACTTGTGATTTCATATCAGAAATTAATATTGAATAAATTGCAAAATATAGATAATATTTCATTTTTCTTTTTTCACTTTATGAGGCGTGTGCGATAAAAACGTTACACGACTCGTACATTTTGCATATATTTACTCGCTCTTTGCGGATTGCTTACATTATTGCGCCGCTCCTAAAGATGTACAATTGTAAAAACCGCAGAACTTGAACAAATATCACAGTAAAAATCATATACCCCGATAACTAATAAATGTCGAATATTTTTAATAGAATGTTTTTAACTGATCTCATTGATTGTTACTAAATGAAGACAACCAATTTTGATTGATAACCATGTATCGTTATTACGATATCAGCAATAGGTATATTTATCGATTTTGTTTTCGCGTCTGACTTGGGCACAAGCGACGTGGATAAGTGATTGACTGTCTTTCGGCGGATGTCTTCAGTCATCAATCCTTGAAGTACATGTAATGGTTGAAAGCGCTAGAACATTTTTTTCCAAAGTTTGAAAATTTGATAATTTGTTCACATGAAATAATACCGTTATGTGGTGATAATTCTTTTAAAAACGTGACCGGTAATTGACAGCTTTATTCAACACCTTTTCTTATTTATTACGAATTGATATTTGATCTGATCATTTTGACACTGTATTGTCTTTCTTTTTCCTCGGCAAAACTCATAATTATTACATCAAAAGAAAAGATGCATTTAGGATCTCGCGCAAATTTTAATCTTGTGTTTATTCTGACCAGTTAATAGATTAAAATGTATCTTAGATTTGTCAAATAGGTCATATATCACTTTCTTTATAGTGTTGCATATTAATCTAATGTGCACCATACATAATGTCATTTAATAGACAAAATGTTAATACTTCTAGTCTTTTAGTCATATCTTGTTTTAAACAAATCGGGACCCGATAGTCTAGAGTCAGATATCATTGTTAGTGGATATTTCAGTGTATTTCATTGTTATAACAAATATACAATTATTTCTCCGCAAACTAATGTCACCAATGAAATGAAAACATTTACCTATACGACCTTTGTCAGGTTTAAGAGTACTAAGATATTTGAACCCTTGTATTATTCTATGGTTTAATGAAAATTTTCAACTTCACCGTGAAATTCAATGCTGTTTTATAGAAATTTCCTGTTTGCAAAATAAACATTTTAAAGGGTGCGTTTTTACTTTTTGTCGAATTTAGATATTGGTAGAGTCTGATTATGTATTCAGAACTGTGTTTCTCTGTTTTAGAATGTCTTGCCATTTAAATTTAGTACGTAAACATGCAGCACATTGTATATGCTCATAGCTGACTTTCTGCGTATGGTGAAATAAGTTTGGTCTTTGTCAATTAGAACTGTTGTTCTTGTATGTTTATAAAACTTGTACATATTTAATGTATTAGCGGGACATACAGGTTAAATATTTTTTGAAATTTCCCTTACTTGCACCCTTTGTCAAATTTATTAGATTATGTGGGTTTACGTTCGTTATTAACAGACTAAGTACTAACAATTCACATTCTTGCACAGCGACTCGGATACTACTTATCTAGGCGGTTACTATATAAAACAATAACACGTAAAAAAACAAAATTTAATAACATGTAATAGTAATTAAAAGATAAATATCACCCTGTATTTTATCGTTGAATATAGCCAGGAGTATTGGATGGGTAGTAATTAAATCACAAATGCGTAGCATGAATGCTTTTATGTTTCGCATCACAACGACTGACTGTATTTTATTCAGCGAATTAACTATTTCTATTTCACCACCTCATTTTTTAAAAACTTTATTGAACTCGTAGTTTTACGTCATTGTAACTTTAAAACGCGAAATGCAATTGGAAGTGCTTGTATACATACGTCAAGTCGTTACATCATTTACGGCACGTCGGCCTTGTTTTCAAAACATGCTGTATTGAATTGTAAGATAAAGTACTTGCTTTTCCCTATTTGTTTGTATAGGAAAAGCAGCCGCTTGTGTTAGAAATGACATTAACGGCATTTCAATTTAAACGGAATGCACTCATGAAGATAGTGTCGTTTCATGAATAAATCTTTGTTTTGCCTTTTAGTAACCTTTGCTGAAAAGTGGTAACAACTGAAACTCAAGAACATACTGCATTCCGCCTACTTGGGAGGATTACAGCAACAAATGATACAGCTAAAATGTAATATCTTGTTTGTCTTTTAAATTCTTTGTGTAAATGTGTTTTTTCATTTGACTCCTGTGTATAGTGAGATGCTAACTAGTTTCTGTTCGACTGACAATAAAAACTGCAACAAATAGTTGCGATCAAGTAAAACAGTGACATTAGGAATTCTTGTATTACATCGGTATCATCCCTTTTTATCAAATATGAGTTTAAAGATCAAAATGTCTTGAAACCATTATTTCAAAAATTACTTAAAACACAGTATTTAAAGTAAATTTTCAACAAAGATTCAGACGATATTAACATCAGCTTGTATCTTAAAAACACGTTACCTCTCAGTTCTTCTGTGATTGATTCAATTCGTATTTCCTGTTGAGCAGCCTTCTCCTCAAGTTTAATCAATTTTAGAAGCACATTGTATTTGTTGGCAGTGACATCTTCGTCAGTCGACTCTAATTTTCCCAGAAGAGTTAAAAATACCGCCATAAAGTAAAGAATAGCCGTCATCATTTAGATTCCATTAACGACTGAATCTACTTTGCAAAACGTTTGGTTTAAATAAAAAACCTCTGGAAAATTATATTTGAGACAGATATTTTGCCTAAATATGTAAAAACAATGTGCTTTACAATAGTATATTTTTTGGTAGACAAACTTGAATGTGAAAAAGGAAGTTTTAATATGTGACTTTTGTTTTGTCTATTGTTTACTTTATTGTTAAAGCTATCTTTAATCTGTTGACAGTGTATTTGTAGATTTATCTGTTTTCATGAGAAGGAAGTTAAAGAGTCGCAAAAAAATAATAATAATCTTAAAACAAACAGAAAAAAGCATAACATTTTGTTTGCAATTTAAATACAGAGCAACCTCTCAGGAGCAAAAATCCTTGGGAACACAGAAATGTGTTTGTTGTAGAGAGGTGTGGGTCTGGAGAGGTTGATTCCCTATATAATGGATACATCGGGAAATAAAATGTGTCTCTTTTATGTAATGTTGTTGCTCTAGGAAGATGTCGTTTGGGGAGGATTGACAACTGAAAACCATTCATTAGGTATAATGTAGCACTTTCATCCGTTACCGAAACGGATTAGCATATATGATTGTACTGCAGCCACACACCACCTCTTCATACTCCATTTCCCGCTGCTTGATGGAATTACAAATTTTAATTCTCACCGATCCTTTAATTGTTTTTCACTGACGAACGGAATACATGTTCTCATTCTTCTACGCCTATAAACATAATTAGTTATAATACCAAAGTATAAACCGATAAAACAAAGTTCAAATATGGACTGTAAAGCCTGGAACTGGCCAAAATGCCTAAGTTCAAATGCATTATTTTATGCATGACAATTTCATCAATATACTTCATTATAATGCTTAAGACCCGATCCTTTAAGTTCAAAACATTTTCACCACACAGATTAGTATCATGAACATTATAAAGATCACGTTATAAGAATTACAAAATGTTATGTTGATATAAGTTGCGTACTAATTGGTGTATACTTATAAGCTGGGGTTAAAACTGGTTATAATGTTATAAGTTTTCACGAATAAACATAAATTAAACCACAATGTATTACACAAGATTCAGTAGAAAGTTTCAAAGCCAAATGCACCAAAACACTTGGAAATTCGAAATATTTCAAACCAAGATACACGAGAGCTGAACAACCAATTCGAGGATTCAAAATTCAACGTCGCTCTATAGAAATAATCCCAAAGAACATTAAAAGGAATACCTGTAAATACTATTGTAACTACATCATTGTTTATATACTTTAGTAGAAAACATCTTTTTCAAATGTTTATTTTCAAAGATATACATTGTCATTAACCTGTTCAAGAGTAAACAAAATATAATGTAATAGAACAGTGAATAGAGCGGATTGTAAATGTACAATAATAGTATTCCTGGAACGAACACATCTACAAAGTACACGTATTTGAAAGAATGAGACAGAAAAAGACACGATACATTAAACATTGGTAATTTTAGAGAAAAGAGGTAGCAAAATACTAGCAAAAAAGTTTTTTTCATGCTCTTTGATTATTATATCATATTATACATGTATTTCCATCAAGCCTGTGGCATTCCACAAATGCTTCATACATTTGTATATTGCAAAGTATGCACAATTTTAAAAAAAGGATATCATGCTCTTGTGATAGAGATATGGGAATGTTAAACAAGTGATTAACCTTACGGGGGGTCACCGGTGAAATTTTGGATTTTTGCCCTTCCGGAAATTTACATTTGTTAAATTTAAAGAATCATGATCTAGCTCGAAAACACGATAATGCAGTAGTAAAGTCAGGCACAATAGGAATATTTAAGAGACAAAAAAAGTTGAACATGTTTGAGAAAAAAGTATTTTGATCTCAAATGTTGAGAACTTTTGTCATATGCCAAAGGGGGGGGGGTTAGGGGTACAAAAATAGTCATTTCTCAAAAAGTGTTTAAGATATTCACTTAATTCTAATTTTATTACAATGAAAATTTATAAGATATAAATATTCAGTAATACATGTAACAAGGTTCTGTAACGGTCATTTGCTTCAGACTTATGCCGTCATATCTGAAAGCTCGTTGAAATCTAACAGGAGGGTCAATATGGCCCTATACCGCTCACCTGTATATCAATTGCCAAACATACAAGGGGGTATGACTTTAACATAATTCATAGAGGTCTATATATAAGCCTATTCCAAATCAAGTGACACATCCCCCCTCCCGGGAAGGGTTAATTTCAGCCGGGGGTCATGATTTGAACAATTTTGGTAAAGGTCCACAAGGCAATGTTAGATGCTAAATATCTAAGTTCTAGGTTATGCGGTTTCGAAGAAGAAGGCGCTTAAAGTTTTTCCTATGCAAAACCAAGAGATCCCCCGGTTTTGACCCAGAGGTCATGAATTGAATAGCCTTGGCGGAGGTCTACTAGGCTATGCTATATGCTAAATGTCTAAGCTCTAGGCCTTGTGGTTTCAGAAAAGATTTTCAAAACAATTTTCTATATAGCCTATGTAAAAACTAAGTGACCCTCCAGGCAGGGTCAGTTTTGACCCGGTGCTCATAATTTGAACAATCTTGGTAGAAGTTCACTAGACAATGCTACATGCCAAATATCTCAGCTCTAGGCCTTGTGTTTCCTATTTTTTGCCGTTGCAACCAGAGTTCTGCATGGAATGGAATTCTTTTAACGATTTTGGTAAAGCTTCATTTCTGTCTTATATGCACATTGACCCACATTTCTTATTTTTGCATACTAAGACAAAGGGTTTAACATTGATCCAGATGATGATAAAACACCACTATCTCTAATTTTTCAACCTTAAATATAGCATATTACATTATAAAAATTGAGAATTGATACCTATTCTGAAAAAGACACCACATACACCATCCACCCACCTCCTTAATGAAAACTAGCTACATGTATTCCCGTGGAAAACTTGTACGTAACTACATATCGTTAAAACAAAGGGTTTGTCATAAAGAAAAAATAAAAATTTCTTATCGAAGAATTCTGCAAAATTTTCTCATTAACAGGATTCCGTTTCATTTATTACATGGCCCACTGTACTTCAATGGCTAACTTTATCCGTTTCTTTTCCGTGCAGGTTGCTACTCAAGCGACCGATGTATTTAAAATTTATCCAGTTCCAGTCATATAAACTGACCACTTAAAATAATGTTTTTCGACGAAACAGCCAAATTTCTTTCAAGGACAATACAAATACAGCACTAGGCTTTGCATAGATCCAAAGGAGATATAAGACATGTTGAAGTATATGTTGACATTACTACATTTCCTGCGCCTAGTCATTAAGTTGGTAAAAAGCTTGAACACGTAACTCTACAAAGCGCCCTATACTGTTCGTTATAGATAAGAAACAATCCGATAGAAAAGGTCCTAGATTATGAATCATCCCTCACATGTCTGTAAACATGATGCCGTCTTTACCTATTCAAAGTTTAACTTCAATAACCAGAGGTTTTACATTAAGTCGTCGTTGAGTTTGACTTACTACGGGACGCTAATATCGCCTATACAAAAATGTTCAATATCATTAAAGTATGAGTTTGATCTTCTTTGAGGTTACGGTTTACTCTTTTTATATGTTGCCACACAAATGATATAAATGCAAGGCAGAAAATAAACTAAAATTATTGCAACAGTATGCAAACGGAAAGGATGATGAGGTCTTGTAAAGACAGAGAAAACTTAATCCAAATGTAGCGTTGACCTTTCCGTTTCAATCGTGCTTAAAATGGGTACGGTTACACATTAATTTGGTAAACAATGAGATGCAAATGACCCCAAAGGTCAAAGACTGTTCAAATTAGACCTCTACTAGACACCGTCAGCTACAGCTTTAATCCGGACAAGTACATTGTGCCTGGCGGTTGGCAAAGCAACTACATTTTTCATAGGTTGATTCATTTTAGAGCTATGCATCAAAAAAGGGATGCATTGGAAGTTATCTGATTTACATTTTGGGTATTCCCACCATGTAGAAACTGGTGCAAAAGATTGGCAATGTTCCGGTGACAATTTAGGACACAGAGTAGTAATCGACCTGACACAAGCCATACAAAACATGATCCGCTGATTGAACTTTGACGATTTATTTGTAACCCCTACGCTACCTAAAATATTATCGTTAGGACCGATAGGATAAGAACAAAAGCAAATGTATAACATTTCCGGGACACTGTAAATTTCAGAAATACTTTTCAGGGTTTCCAACCTATCTGAGATGAATTGGTTAGAAACCAAGATGTAGTCTCGCGTATATCGGTGTTATACAACGGGCATGTAAAAGTATAAAGTCATGTATTCGTAAAGGAGCTAGGGTCTGGTACTCGGACTCCTTTATATCTGCTTCTGTCTTTTAAAAGGAACATAATGGAAATAAGAGCTTGCTCTTTTTCGTGTTATCTTTGGTACATTTTCCTGACAAAATACATGCATATATGCATGCATGCATACATCCATACATACATACATACATACATACATACATACATACATACATACATACATACATACATACATACATACATACATACATGATATAATTAATACAATATACATGTATAAGAGACAACTTTATTAAGGGGAAAATTAAAAATCAGTGAAGCGATGGGTATAGTTGTGTTCATTGCTGGGCTTTCTTTATTCCCATTGTTCTATTTTTTTTATTTTTTGCAATGACATTTTGACAAATATCCAATTACTGAGTCCCGAGAAGTATTGTGGAATAAAAATAAAATAAAGGAAAGCAATTCATAACCATGCTTAGGCATCTTCTATAATATGAGCATCTTCTTTAAAGTCTCAGGATCGCATCACAAGTACAGTGTAGCTCTAAAATTAACTAGACAGAAAGAATTGACCCTTTTTTGTACCAAAAACATTCTAAACTTTTCTTTTTGAATCGAAAAGTACATGACTTGTTAGAATAATAGCACAGTAAATTGTTCAATGATATTGTAAAAAGAGGCTTTCTGACAATTATTACTCATGACGAAATGACTCGCATACGAATGAAAGGCATATATCTACATCGTTTTAGAATGAATAGAACGTGGGTCTATCATTATCATGCCAGTAAATGTATTTTCCTCTATCCGTAAATTCAAAAAGATCCTGAGACATTAAGTAAAATGGCTTCCCATGACGTACTTATAAATTCCAAGCATCGACTGCTATTAAAAGGAGCGGACAAGATTGTTTTTCAATTCAATATAGTTTATAGCAAATAATGGCCGTATCTCTGTAAAAATAATCACAACTGAAAGTGCAGACAATATGCGTATCGCCTATTAGTGCCAAATGACGACATGAAGACAAACATGTTGAACGGCTGTAGGTGGGTCAAAGTTGAGTGGTGTGTTGTGGTAAAAATTCACCCTGTGCAAAATTGGATGGTTAAATCCCTGGTTCAGGTACACTGAATCAAAATTCAACATCAACAAACATTTTAATGTTACATTTATTTGAACCCAATAGCAAACAGTTTATATATACACTCAAAGCAAATGTTAACGATATGATCGATATGATATTATTGAAAAAAGAGCGAAATACACTTTCTACATGTGTATGTTTATGAGTGATTGTATCAATCGAATGCTATTCACATGCATCGAATTAGAAAAGAAAAATGAAAATTTGACAATATATGTTACCACATGCATAATCCACGATCATAATATGTAACCAACACATGTAAGTATTGATAAACTAGTACCAGAAATGAAATATTTGGTCAGCTGTAAACTTTTAAGCCGACAGTATGCACTGTAATTGTGTTTACCGAGGAACATGTCTTTAAAAACTAAGAGTCATTGATCTTTATATTTATTAAGAGTATTTGATATATGTACATGTATACATATTTTAAAAACAATTAACTTCATTTAAACAGAAAATACAAAATATGCACAGAAAGTCAAATGCAATTAAATGTGATGCAAATTGAAATCCAGAGAGCTAATATTGCCAATTATCGCTCACCTTGGTCACGGTAAATGTTCTTCAAATGTTTTTCATACAATGTGTAGGTATTGTGAAGTTAAAACTATGTTTAGAATGTTACAATTTGTAAGGGATGCCGCAACATTGATAGAACTTGCCTTCTTTAAAAATACCCTTTGTGTTAGTCCTAATGAGCGATACATGTATGTACAATCGTATGCGACATCAAACTACAGCAATATGAAGGAAATGACATGTGTGCACGACTTTCGAGAATGTTTAATATTACTGTACTTGTTGTTTCTCACTATAAAGTTAGGTACATTTGATAAATATAGTGAAAAGATAAATTCTCTTAGAGGCAGTCGTGCAAGGGCAATACTTTCGATCTGATCCATGTGGACTTAATGTCTTCCTGAGACTTGAAAGTCAACATCTGAGTAAGTTTTGAAAAGTTTGAACTGTGAGTAAATATTCTCTGAAAAACGAAAGGCAAAATACGTGTTATATACAATGTATACATATCATCAAACGTATTTTGTAAAATTATAAGCGCTACAACTTACACAATATTCCATAATAGTTTACTTAAAATACCAATTTGAGTCAAATGAGATTAACTTTAAATTGCATTACCAAGACAGTCAATGTTGTAGATTTCATATCAGCTATCAAATAGCATATCTGATCCTGTAAAACAGTGATTCAATACGTAACCGTGAATTTCGAAATTAACGTGTTTTCGCATGTCCGTTTCCATGGAAGCTGACTGTTTTTGTTGGTTTTTGTTTACTTATATGTTAAAATTAGCACACAACATCACTTTTTATGAACTAAAGTCCTAAATATATGGTAAAGTTGTAATTAAAAATGGTTTTATATTTCGATGAAAAAATCGATTTGTTGGTATGGCAACGACTTGAATTCAAATACATAAAAAAATGGATATTTTGTGTGCTCCACGCACAAAATGTTGTCAGAACTACTCATGCTAAAAAAGAAACTTCCAACACACGTTGCTGTGTGCTCCATGCGCTTCTTGATTGATATATGATGTTGTAGTGACTTACATGTAATTGATTGACAATTGGAAAGCCTTTATAAAAATATTTTGTTAGAAATAGAGAATTAGAAATGTAGATCTATTACCTTTATACACTTTAGATTAAAACAAGTGGAAAAATTAAGTATAATAATTTTACATTATTACGCAAGAAGGTTAATAACGCAAAACGTAGAACAAATTATATGTTGTCAGGGTTCATTCAGAATATTGAGATCAGCCCTCTTGATTTTGATTTTGCAGCAAATATCTTCCAAGGAACGCGATTTAGAAATACTTCTTTTTAATGTAGTTAGGTCATATGTACGGTTGAAGACTCTTTGACTGAACGTTTGGTGAAAACGAACACACCGCACAAGTAAGTTCGCGGCCATTGGCATATGGGGGACACTTAAGTGAACCACATACTGATTCTACAAAATAGAATAATTTGCCGTTTTGGTTGCCGACTCCACCCTTCAGTACTTCTGGCTTGTCATCAACACACACGAACTCGGACGCAGTATGACCATAGTACTCTGACATTAGGTAACCTTTATATTCAAGGACGTAATTTTTGTGACAGACGTTCTTACCAGGAACCATAAGGACATCGCTACGTGGTATGCGACAAACGGCACATGGAATGTCATGATTATGCAGGTAACTCCATCGGCTATACGTATTTGTTTCGTATTCCGCTCCATATAGTCTTCCAGAGTCTTGAAAGCCATTCGTATACTTCTCGTAAATTGGATCAGTCGGCAGACACAATAGGTTACCCCCCTGATCCACTATGGGTATGCTCTGAACCACCAACGTATCCGTTGTAAACAATTTGGACATCACCTGGACATGTTGTTCGTCCCCAGCGAATGTAAGTTGTTCCTTTTGTAGACTTTTCGTTAGCTTTAACTGTGAAATTCAATTCTTCTATCGTTACTCTGGCTTCTGAAATTGATCACGTCATAACAGTTCATTTTTGACATTCTTACATTTTTATCTATAACTAGAGACTAGCTAGTATATGGTCGCAAAAAGCGTTTTTCACCTAATATTGGTGGTAAAACTAAATTTTAAAAAAGCGGTAGTGTTTTGTAATCTGTTAGTCTTTAAACTAACTCACATTTCCGTTTATCTTAGAGTAATTTGTTACAATGTAGTCCTGTGAAGGCTTGATAAATATGTTTTATTGCAAACACCAATTATAAATCCTAATATACTTCAATGAAATGAACGTGGATGCAATATTATTCAATACCGGGTATGTTTTGAATTTCATATCTAGAGTGTTACCAACCGGACCTATTTTGCGTTACGTCATGATTTCATTCATAAAAATGACATGTGGCTTTTATTACTACTACGATTTAACGCCCATAGCTGCGGAATCTTATGTTTTCTCAAAAGAAATTATATTGAAAAAGTGCAAAATATAGGCAATATATAATTTTTCTTGATTTAATAAAGGAACCGTGTGTAATAAAATTTTATATGATTTTTATCGTGATGCATGCACTCGTTTATCTGCGGTTTGATAAGTAACAGTAATGCGCTCCTAAAGTCATGCAAGCTGTATCAATCCGCAGAAGGATTCTTCATATATCACGGTACAAATCATATACCCTGGTAACCTATAAACGTCAAATAGAAATTGTTTTCAACTAGTCTCATTGGTTTTGACTTAATGAAAACCACCAATATTAATTGATAACAGTGTATCGCTATACAGAAACCTGCATGATTTTGTTTTCGCGTCTGAACTCACTGTGAGCGTTAGGGATAATTGGTCGTCTGTCTTTCGCCAGACGCCTTCCGTCATCAAGCCTTGAAAATAATCTTTGAAAGTGTTCGAACATACTTGACCGAAGTTTGAAAATATGATTATTTGTTTAAATGTAATACATGTAACACCTCTAAATGCGGTGACAATTCGTTACAAAATGTGACCACCAATTGACATTTTTTTTATCTTTATTCATCTTGATCCATATTTGATCTTATCTTTTTTAACTGTATCGGATCCATTTCTCCGCGACAAAACTCTTATTACATTCAAAGAAAATATGCATTTAGGATCTCGCGCAAAGTTTAATCTTGTGTTCATTCTGACCAGTTGTTAAATTCAATGTAGCTGAGATTTGACAAACGGGTCATATTAAACTTTCTTTACAGTGTTGAATATTAATTAAATTTTCGCCATACCTAATGACATTTAGACAAAATGTTAACACTTCTAGTATTTAGTCAAATTTGGTTTTAAACAAATCATGACCCGCTAGTCTGGAGTTATATATCCTTGTTAATGGAAGTACGGTGTATTTCATCATTATAACAAACATATTTTTATTTCTTCGCAAATTAAAGTCACCAATGCACTAAAAATATTTACCCATTAAGCCCTTTTCAGGTTTTAGGGTAAGATGTTTTATCCTGTGTATTATTTCCCTGATTCAATGAAAATGTTCAACTTCATCCTAGAGGTTGCGGGTTCGAGTTCCACCAGGGTCACGACCGCACCTCCTCGTACGATACCAGAACTGGTTTCTCGAGAACAGACTCGAGATTGACTCGATAAGCTTTAAGCTTTCTTAACAATTGAACTAAATAAATTAGTATAAAACTAAACTAAAATGTTCAACTTCACCATGTATGCTCTTTTATAGAAATTACCTGTTTGCAAACTGAGCATTTTAATGTGTATGCTTATTTGATCTTTGTCAATTTAGGATATTGAGATAGTCTTATGTTCTATTCAGAACTATGTGACACTGTTGTAGAACTTATTTCCATGTAAATTTAATACGTAAACATGCATCACTTTGTATGAGCTCATAGCTGCATACTTCAGTATGGTGTACTAAGCTTGGTCTCTGTCACTTAGAACTGATGTTCTTGTTACATGTAAATTGTACAACGGTTAAGCTTTAACACTAATACTGTAGACAAACTAACTTTTTCACAAACAAATGGTTTTGTTGATTTAAATACTACATGTACGCTTAGATATCAGAAAAATAATCAATACACCAGGCCCCCCTTCCAAAAAAAAAAAAAAAAAAAAAAAAAAAAAACCCACCCAACTTCTCCCCCCCCCCCCCCCCCCGCAAATTCAATGTATTTACCCATTTATCAAAATTATATATACACTTTTTAATTTTTCAAATGTTTTAACAATATTCTAAGAAAAATCTGCTTCATTCCAGTTATACTTATTCTTTACTTATTTGGTTTTTAAAATGGCTACATTTCGATTTCTACATTGATATATGAAGTTAAGATATTCAGAATAATGCGAGTGTCATCTTTGTTTGAAATATAGGACAGACATTACATCTATATAATTTAATAGTAGTTTATTTAAACGGAATGTACTCATGAAGCGTTGTTTCATGAATAACTTTAAGATATGCTTTTCAGTTACCTTTGCTTGAAAATGGTAATAACTGAAACTCAAAAAGACAAAATGCATACCATCTGCTATGGAGGATTACGTGAAAAAATAATACACATTATATCTTGTTTCTCTTTTAAAGCATTGTGTGCGTATATATTTATTTTATTACAATCACGTGTTAAAGTGAGATACTAACATATTTTCAATGCTTTTTAATAATGTTCTTTAACTATCGTTTGACTGATGTAAAACTTCATTTTCTCTCCCAACTTTAAACTATATAGATGACAATCAAACCTGCAACAAATATTTGCAATAAAGTAAAAAAAGTGCCATTAGAAAATCTCGCATTACATCGTGTATTATTTATCAAAACTGAGTGTAAAAATGAAAAAGTCTTTAAAACCCGATGTTTACAAATATCTCGAAATACAGTATCTGAAGTAAAGTTTTAAAACATATTATTTAAAAAAATCTTACCTTTCAGTTCCTCTGTGAGAGAAGCGATTCGTGTTTCCTGTTGAGCTGCCTTCTCCTCAAGTTTAATCAATTTCAGAAGCACATTGTATTCACAATTGAACTTGTTGGGACATGTGGCAGTGACATCTTCGTCAGTCGAGCCAGATGCTCCCATAACAGTTAAAGATATCGCCACGAAGTAAAAAAACGTCCTCATCATTTAGTTTCTTTTAACGACTGATTATTCTTTGCACGATTTTTGTTTTAAATGAGAACCACTGAAAATATCATTGTAGACAAATCTTTTGTCTAGATACATGTATGTACAAAACAATGTACTTTACAATACTCTAATGTTTCGGTAGATACACTTGAACGTGAATAAGGCAGTTTTTTATCTAAGGCTTTTGTTTTATCTATTGTTTATTCTATTGTTTAATCTTCAAATGAATCTGTTGACATCATATTGGTAGATGTATCTGTTTTCATCAGAAGGAAGTTTATGGGTCGCAACAAAATTATTACTTTACTTAAAACACAAAGACAAAAAGCATAACATTTGTTTGTAATTCAAACAGTGCCAACTTTTAGTTAGGCATAATGATGGAATTTTATCCGTTACTGAAATGGAATAGATTGTGTCATCGTTCACACGTTCTAGTACTACCGCCTCACACTACCCCCTCTCATTCGAGTCCCCTCTTCTTCCTCTTTGATGTCTTAAATTTTCTCAGAGGTCTCGATATTTGCCGGATCCAATTTCAAATTTTAATTTATAATCTTTTTTATTTTTTACAAAGTTGAAATGCATCATTTATCTGTCACACAATGTACTGTTCCTAAAAATCGCGTAAAAGCAGAAACTCAAGAGTACATTCTTAAAAAAAAACATATCGACTTCATATACTCTCTGCATAAATATTAATTCAACAGTATGCAGATTTTATCTCAATATTATAACATTTTACGTTTTCCATTTAACGCCGCTCGTTTACCTCTTAAAAGTTAGTTTTCTTCCTCTTCCACTGAATGAATAGTTTGCTATAATATTTATGAAAAGACATAAGAAAGGCTTTCAGTTAACAAAACATAGACTCATTCTTTACGTTGGTTTCAAAAACGATTCATAACCGTCATACGTACTGACAAAGGGAACAGACGAGATAGATTATACATAACATTGTTTAATTTTTCTATGAAATTCAGTTAAATTAGTCCAGAGTCAAACACCGACTCACACTAAAGAGTTATCTATCTTATTATATTGTTCAAACTGCTGACGATAGCGTTGCCATCACTGTGACAGTTTACTTGTATTTTCAATAAAGTTGGCGTGACATTTGCATGTCATGATTGCCACAAAAATGCAGAAATGTGCATTAATGTAATTCTTACTGAATAGGACCTATACAAAGAAGTGTAAATCATTGAAGGATATACATGTGCGTAAAGGTATCAGTGACTGAAACAGGGTTATTTACATAGTAATGAAATCAAGAATGCCAGATTTGATTGAGTCGTGTATCGGATCATGCAGGTACCTCTTGGTACTTGCCGACACTAATACTATTAATTTTAAATGGCGCCTAACCATCATTTATTTAACGTCATGCATAAACAAGACGCACCGATCTAATTACAAGCGACGTTATTTACGTCGTGGACATGCAAGGTTTTTCTATGGACCAACGCAAACACCTATACAAAACAACTGCCAAACTTGGTAGTCTGAAGATACTGAATCAGATTTCTGCATGTACATGTACTTGATCCGTAATGACGGATTTGTCGGCGATTTTTATTTTGCGGAAAATACATATGTATCAATGTAATGTATATCATAAAATGATGTACCCTTGATCTAGATTTGTCCTTAACACATGCACTTCGTAGTGGTAACATATTACAAAAAGCGTAAACTAACGAATTATACGCATCATTATGATCTTTGTGTAACACAGAGTCTTAAGAACTTTTTGTTCACTTCTTGCTGACATTTTATTTAAATCGAACATTATACAGTACTACTACTAAATAATACTTCAATGAAGAAATATATCACGAAAACCTCCTCTTGCTCTTTGTATGGATAGCATTGACAAAACTAACAAAACCTAATAAGCAAAATGTACTTTTACAGAAATAAATAGTAAGTGGCGAAAAGGGCGACGCCTGGAACTCAAACGCGGTAACCGTTATGAAATGTGTTTCTTTTGAGATCATTGGATTTATGACATGTTGATTTTTAGTGTCATCGACTTAAACGCTGATTATTTAAAGCTTCTCGCTCTCAGAGTTTGGTGAAAACGAAAAGGTTCTACAAACCGTCAGAGCGAATCATCAAATACAATGGTTCAAGTGTAAATTCCTGTGAAGTATTTCTGTAATTTTAAATTATACGATACCAAATTATAATGCATCGTTTTTACCGGAAACTGTGAACGAGCAGTTTTAATGTCCTAATCTGTTTTCTTTTGTCTTTATAATTAAGGAAGTAAAATTTGAGTTCATCACAAAAAGCACATACATTGTAACAGGAAATGAAATTAACAACAACTCGAAGTATCTCGGCACCAAACTTTTGTCTGCTGACGATCTGACACCAGCATACGCAATTACGACGTCGATCTTTTTATGTCAATTTGTAGCTTATTTGTCTACTTGGCTTTCATAAAAATATATCGAAGCACAGTCACCTCAAATACATGTACTATATTCCAACTCATCAAGACAAGTATGAATATTGGCACGACCTTGTACTTTCTGTACTTATTATAAAAGAAGTTGTTCAGAGAAATCCGAAAGAATGGGTTCCTTTTCGATATGACCCGATATTGAGCCGCCAGTAACTATTGTTTACCTACCTGCCGGGACCGGGAATTACAGGAAATTTGCTTTAGAGGTAAATGGGCGCTAACTGTGGTTGCTTTTTAAGTAACCATAGTTTCCCTTTAAATCGTAGCTGCAACATAACAGAAGAAACTAAATCACTTTTATATCATAACGCATGGCAAAAATATATCGCGACGGCGTAATCTGACGTCTGATTTACGACGGTAAATATTTAGAAAGACAATCAATGCCAAATTGCTCCGTCATTAATATGACGGCGTCTGGGCGTGAAGTGTTGGCGTGAAGTAGGCATTATTATGTACGTTGCCCATACGTATCCAAAAACGTCATTAAATTTTTAAGTGTTTATTAATATTTTTCTGAATTATAGCATATACATAACGTATTTATAATTTCGACATTTTCATGTTTTCAGGGAAATTTCGTAAGCAATCAGCAAACTGATTCATCTTTAATAACTCATCATATTATAAAACGTATTCCAACTTTACGGATATTTATCACGCTTATTATAACCAGAGAAGACTGACGCTGAATTTTACCTTCAATTTATTTTCGTGTCGGTAGTTAATGCATCGAAGGAAAACATCAAATACTGCACTATTTTGATTATCTATGCCCCAAAGCAATTAGAAAACTTATGATGCATAAACAGCTCCTATTTTCTATGGGAGCGTTGGTTTGCGAAATTACGCATAAAACGATATCTTATTGATAGTTAGTATTTTTGTGGGCTCTCATGAATATCACGCAAACTACTTTAAATTTCGGTGTTTGAACATAAATCAAATACACTTAATCGTCATTAATGTCGCCTTTTTGATTGGCATTAAATCGCCCGAAAATATTGTTGGATACAAAATTATAAGAGTAAAATCTTATTTGCGAGCAGAATAGTCTCTCGTTCGGTTTTTATTCTACATGCACCTGGTAACATGTTGAATAGGCGCTCGCAAATCAAAAGATCGGTAAAACATTTCGAATGTAAATTATGAACATTTTTAAGCATCCCCTCCCCCGAGTCAAGATTTGACAAATTGCTCTCCAAACATTGTTATAACAATATACGGCGATTCAATACATGATAAACGACAACAATAACAAGTAAAGTGGAAAACGGTAATATGGTACATTATAAATGACAAAAGGGTTATTAAGTTCTTAATTATAAAACGACGAAAGACGATAACCTGATACATCAACAGCAATAACAACGGTTATAGTTTACGTACTTGGTACATGTATGTATAAAAACGACAACACAGGCTTATAGAATAGAGTGTAGAACATTTATTTCATTGCATTTTATTGTCACATGCAGCTACATGCATTTAGAAAGAAATGATGATGCGGTGTGCGATTACTGCTTAGGGTACTTTTTAGTTTCTCAAGTTGTTCACACATATTTCACTTCATTGTATAACGTGTTCACCGATATGCAGTTTAAGAGTCCTTCATCTTAATTTACATTGTGACTACCAAATATTAAAATTGTTTCTCGTTTCCATATGCTTATGGGAAACATGATAGTTGTACAAAAACTTCAATGACACTTTTTGCAGAAATCATACTACGCAAATTTTGAGATGCCTAATATAAAGAAAATGCATTTTGTCAAAAACGCCGTGTATAAAAACTAATTGCCAAATTGCGAATGTCATCTCGCCAATTAAATATTGAATATGAAAAACATAACAACACAAATGTAAATGTTGTTAAAGTAATGAATATGTTATGTCTTTACAGAAACTTACGTACTCAGCCTGTGGTATCACGTTTAGTTGTATTTTTCGGGAGATCAATGTCGGTTCTATGTCGGACAGAATAAATGTGAGTTGAAGTCATACACATCTGAGATACAATACAAAACTTTAAGAAGTTCTATTGTTTTACCACCAAATAATAACAATGTATAAATAATTTACGTGATTCAGTTTTCAGAAATTAATAGAATTAGATAAAATGAGAAAGCTTATCCGTACGTTAAAAAATCAGTTTATCTTACATTGTAATAATAACATTAGAGTGACAACTCACAGCAATCAACACATCAAAACATTAGAGAAATCTAAAAAAAAACTTTCGGCTAGAAACCATTTTGCATGATATTTTATTTACGAATTTGTTTGTGAGAATTAGTAAATGAAACGAGGCGAGACTGGTGCAGATGTGATTTAAATTTGTATACCGCGTATTTAATGTTCATCACAATTCAAAACATTTTAACTCAATACCGATAGCAATATGAACTGATATGGTTAATGTGTCTGCATTTGACCTTGAATAGTTTTGCTAGGAATTTATATAACATAATCTATAATGCGATCAATGTTTTGACATTTATCAGTGAACACAAGTGCCGTTGATCAAACGGTTTAAAGTAAGCGAAATAATTACAAATACAAAAAACATCCTTTCACGAGGCAGTGTTCAAACACTAGATGTTAACACTAGTCTGTCCTTGGTTTGATATGCGAGCGGTGCAAGTATACGTTAAAAGGAGGAACTATTTAGATACATTTCTGGTATATGATTCTCGTGAAAGCAGTAGCTGTCATAATAAATAGTGTTGCTAAACACAACTAGATCCATAATGGAACTGTTCAAAGAACAAATAACTGCATTTACTAACTACGAGATTCGTTTAACGAAATTTGTATTACGAAATATTTTTCGAAATCGTTTGATCTATATCTTAAAAGGTACAATCCCCACTTCTAGTTGATTGTATTCTCCACACATATATAATGTGTTCAATGAACGTAATCAGACGGTGATCAGTCATCGGGTATATTACCTTCCAAAGTGTGACTATCATTATTTAACAGAAGATATAAGTCACTGATTTATACTACTTGAAAAATGAACTTTGCCAATGTTGTCGCAAAAATATATGAAAAATATAACAGTTTCATTAGCTTATCAGTTAAAACCTTATTTGACTATCCTAGTCAAAAATAGAGAAACATGTACAATCCTTTCTATTATGTGCAGTTTAATTTATATCTTTCAATAAGAGAAAACACTTGGAATAATTCACGTTTTACATGTTTACAAAACATTTTCTAAGCTTTACACTTCATTACTCAATATAGACATTTTGAAGGGCAATATAACTTTGATTTATATTTTTGTAAAGCTGATCAATTTTTGAAGCTTTTGTAAACATATCGTGCTATGAAACTTTAGTGTATAAAATTTTAAACATTGTATCACGTAAAATAATAAGTCTATATAATACAAACGGAAATATTTATTATATTTGCATATTTACGTAAGATTTGAAGTATTACAATATTCAGAAATATAGAACAAATTATTTGGCGTCAAAGCTCATCCAGAATAAGTCCTCTTGGTTTGTATTGCGCATTACATCAATTCCAAGATCATTCAGCATTTCTTGCAATGTAGTTCGATCATTTATATGGCTGTAGACTCTTTGACTGGACATTTGGTGAAAACGAACACACTGCACAAGTAAGTTCAAGGCCATTGACATACTCGGGGCACGGAAGTGAACCACATACTGATTCTACAAAATAAAATAATTTGCCATTTTTGCTCCCCGCTCCACTCGTCAGTACTTCTGGCTGGTCATCAACACAAACGAACTCAGAGGAGGTATGGGTATAATATTCTGACATTAAGTAACCTTTATATTCAAGGACATAATTTTGGTGACAGACATTTTTACCGGGGACCATAAGAACATCGCTACGTGGTATCCGACAAACGGCACATGGAATGTCATGATCATGCAGGTATTTCCATTGGCTATACGATTTTGTTACGTATTCCGCTCCATATAGTCTTCCAGAGTCTTGAAAGCCATTCGTATAAATCTCGTAAATTGGATCAGTCGGCAGACACAATAGGTTAGCCCCTGATCCACTATGGGTATGCCCTGACCCACCAACATATCCGTTGTAAACAATTTGGACATCACCTGGACATGTTGTTCGTCCCCAGCGAATGTAAGTTGTTCCTTTTGAAGACCTTTCGTTAGCTATAACTGTGAAGTTCAGTTCTTCTATCGTAACTTTGGCATCTGAAATTTTCAAATCATTGTTGGCATGCTTACATTTTTGATCTATTACTACAGACTGGCTATATGGTTGCAATAACCCCACGGTAATTTTTATTTAAAAAGCAGTAGAGTTTTTTATGCTCTTATTCTTTAAAAGTGAAAATAATTCTGTTTATCTTCAAGTCATTTGTTGGTTCTGTAAAAGGTCTTCTAAAATAAAGAATAATTTCAACAGGCCTGATAGATTTTGAATTAATGAGGATCACCAATATAAATTGATAAGAGTGTAACTATCGCTATGAAGTAATTCTCCTTTCGGTATATTTATCGATTATGCATCCCTACTCGGCACGATGTGCTCACTGTGATTGTTTGGAATAAGTGAATATCTGTCTTTTGTAGGTTGCCATCCGTCATTGAAAATATTGTTTGAAAGCGTGTCGTGTTTGCTAATATACTTATTTGGTCAGAATATTAACACTTGCAGTATTTAAGTCAAGTCTAGTTTGGAACGAATATGAATACGTGTACGCTTATCTGTGCCATAGATCTTTGTTTGTTCAAAGAAGTGTGTATTTCACAGATTTAACAGAAAAATAACATGATTTCTTAACAGACTAAGTCATCGGTGCACATAATGCATTTACCCGTAGTTAATTGAAAAGATTAAATGAAAAGACGTTTCTTTCAGTATTATGTCCCTGATTTAATGAAAATACTCAATTTAACATAAATGCTATTTAATAGTAATCACTTGTTAGCAAAATGATGAAATGTATCCTCTATATCTATATAAGGTAAAGTATAATTATTTATTAAGAATTTGTACCACTGCTTTAGAATTACAGTTAAACCTGTGAACAAAGACTCCTGACTAGAAGAATCAAAAGCAGGTTTATTCACAGGTGTTTCCACTACAGTTGAATAGAAACGTTTTCCATGTTTGTCTGTATTCGTAGCGTTATTCGGATGTTGTCGGTTACACAGGTTTGGCTGTACTTTTCCATATATATTTAACACATGTACATCTACTGCACTCGGTATGACCTCATATCTACATGCTTAAATGTAGTGTACTAAGCTTGATCTTTGTCAAACTATGTACTTCCATTTAGACCGATCAGATCAGTTATGAAAACTTATACAGACAAGAACTAGCTTTTTTACAACCAAATGGTTAAGATGTTTGTTGATTTATAGAGTGTTACTACTTCGGGTAGGTATCGAAGGAAAGATATTACGCATAGATGATATGCGTATAGACGATGTAAAAAGTTTTAACTACATGTGTGTATTCTTAATAGTTTCTTAATTCGTTTTTTATCTATTTTCATCAATTCTGAGTTTAAAAACAAAGATGTCATGAAAATCATATTGATGTCAAAACTTACAAGGTTAGCTTTCAAAACTTGTTGTTTAAAAAAGAAAATATTCAGGCGATATTCATCATCAGAGCAGTTTATATTTGTTTGAAAGTCTTACCTTTCAATTCTTCTTTGAAATATGCAATTTGTGCTTCTTGTTGAGCAACCTTCTCTTCAAGTTTAACCAATTTCAGCAGAACATTATATTCACAATTAAACTTGTTCGGACATGCGGCAGTGACATCTTCGTCAGTCGCACCAGATGCTCCAAGAACAGTTAAAGATATTGCCAAGAAGTGCATGTAAAGAACCGTCCTCATCATTTTGTTTCCTGTAACGACTGATTATATGATGTTTATATCCTTTTTTAAATATGTATCCACTACAAAAGAATATTAAATACAGATCTTTCGTCTAGATATGTACAAAACAAATCATGAATGTACTTAATAAATTTTCGTTAAATAAACATGAATGTGTTTAAGGAGGTTTTAAATGTCAGTTTATATAGTTTTGTATTAATCTTTTGATCATTTTAATGTTTAAACTATCTTAAATAATATGTTGAAAGCGTATTTGGTATATTTGCCTTTTTATAAGACGGAAGTTTTAAAGTTGTAAAGTTGTAAAATCACAAAATTGCTTACAAGTAAAACTTTTCATTATGTACAATGTGGACATTTTATCGAAATTAAATTAGATTGTGACACCGTTCATATGTTCAAGTACTGCAGCCCCAGATCGACCAGTCTCACTCCCAACTTTTCTTCTCTTTCGATGTTTTATCAAAAAGCAAACTTTGGCATAGGTTTTACTCTATACCGGATTGAATTAGAAATTTTCATTTAAAATGAATAGATGTTCATGTACATACAAATAAGAATGTTTAGCACTGGAATAGCAATATGCCAACATTGCAGTGCATCATTTTTTTATACCATGCATTCTTCATTCATACATATTGCATTAAACCATGAATACCATGATAAAATGTACTGTTAGAACAGTTCTGGATTTTGGACTGTTCGCTTTAACGCCTTGATGTCCAAATTACACAGAATCCTCCGGTTAACACATGTAAGTCAAAACTAGTTCACCACACAAACAATTTAAAAATTTAGTATCATGAACATTAAGGGGGAAAGGTCAGATAATAATGTTTTCACGATTGTGAAAGACTTGATATATCAGAATGCATAATTACAAAATGCGTAAAAAGCAATAGTTATTACGGCTTATGCGTTTACATGCGTTGTAAAATTGTAATATATTATAGACTCGCTCGGTAAAATTACTAATTGGGTATTGTTTGCGTGACGAAAATGTCGCATTTTGTGAGTAGACTTATTTGCGAATTTAAAATTCCCGAAAGGATAAATGTCTTGTAAATATATTTTAAATGCTTTCAGTGTTAATCTACTGGTGTATTTAAATTGGAAAAAGATTCAGTGATATTTACAGACCATTTAAAAGTCAACTTAAAAGTCAACTTTGGCGAAACGACAGCACTAAGTTTGGTATAGATCCGCAGGAGATATACATTGTATAATGAATTTATAACATATGTAAATCAAAATTACGATATACTTATCTTACACAATAAGATATATTCCAGATTGAGAATCCTTTTTTTACTTGAAAATGTTATTATGTAAGAAGGCCAAGATGGCCCTATATCGCTGACCTAAACCTACCTATGACCATATGTGACCAAAATTCAACGCTAAACTTTATATCATAAACACAAACATTATGTTTAACCTTGACAAGACAAACCTTCTGATCAAGTTTTACATGAGGATTGAATAAAACATGTGACTTCTAGAACACGAACAATGTTTTCTTCGATATTGACCTGGTGACCAGTTTTAAATCTCAGGTGATCCGCACAATCGTTCTGACAATTGTTAATTATGATTGGGTTGTTAATGTCATCCGGATGGCATACACAAGGTTTTAAGCCGGGTGACCTAAGATGACCCTTATTCAAACTCGACATACATTTCATGAACACAATCATACTGACCAATTTTCACGAAGATCCAAAATAAAATGCAACCTATATTGTATACACATGTTTTTTTAATTATTTGACCGGGTGACCTAGTTTTTGACCCAGATGATCCATATTCAAACTAGAACGACCTAGATCACATTAAAACATTTATTCTGACCATATGATATAACCCCATGTTGTAGTAATTGAAACCCAGTTTAGCCATGATAATCCATATTCAAACTCGATCTAGATTTCATAAAGATGATAATTCTGACAAAGTGCAATTAAGATGCAATGTAAAATGAAAAGTTTTTCTTTGATTTGAACTGTTGCCTTAGTTTTTCACCTAAGATAACCCATATTCAAACACGGCCTAGATGTAATCACGGCGGTCATTCTGAGAACATTTCATGATGATCCAATGTAAAATGCAACCTATATTGCATACACAAGGTTTTTCTATCAGTTGACCCCATGACATAGTTTTCACCCATATGCAAGCTCGATCTAGAATTAATCATGATTAGATCCAATGAAAAATGAAAACTAAAAGTAAGGTATTTCTATAATTTGACCGGGTGACCTAGTTTGGGAATATTGTCTGGAAAAAAAACGTTTAACAGAGTTATATTATATTTAGTTCAACGAAAGAGGATACTGAAAGGAAGTATAACTTTTGAACTTTGTTCAAAAATTCATATGGGCCTACGGCGGAATTACGCCCCTTTATCCTTATTTTATTTGTCTTACCTACAGTTACAATTGTTTTGAAGTTAATTGAAACTTGTTAAATTTTAATTTGCAAGAACAGAACACGTTTTCTATTCATCCGAAAGTACTACCACCGGTGTAACCGATGCTCTTGCTATAACTATATTCAAAGTATTGTGAATTTGTGACGAAACATTATAGCTCGTTATAGCGTAGACAACGTTTCTGTCGTTATTGATCCAAAAATAACAAGGTTTAATACCTAAACCAATTGTTTAAACATAGATTCATAATTTGCTGAATACTGAAAGTGCGACATGTACAATGTTGACATTCTAGCATAAGATTTGCTGTTTTGCCCATTTTGCCGGTGTTTTAAAGTAAAAATGTGTTTTAACGGGAACATTCACAATTTATGATTAAAACACATATCCATAATGACACGAGATTCGGATTTGTGTGTTTCTACATATAAAATAACTCTAGTCTTCTTAAAAAGTTTTTATGAATGATTGAATGCTAGAAAAGCGTTTACGCACGCTTTTGTTGTGTTATAACATCAATATCCCTTTGGATATCTTAGTGCCCTCGCCCTTACCGGCTTGGGCACAAACCATCCCTCGAGATTCCCCTTACGGGCTTGGGCACAAACCATCACTCGGGATTCCGAAGATCTTATAACACGAAATAACTGACTTGGGCAACAACATATCCAGAGGGATTCTGCAGTAATTATAACACGAAAAAACGTGAGTTTACCCTTCAATTACAAGCAGGTTATAAATACTCAATACATATCATGTTTACGATAAAATATGATTGAAAAGAGACAAAAATACACTTTCCATGATTGTTAGTGATATAAACTACGAATGATATATACATGCATCAAATTGGATAAGAAAAATGAATATTGTACAGTCCATTTTACCATATGCATAATCCACGCGTACACAGACAACGAACATTTGCCATAGTACTCCAACATAAGGATGGATGATGTACATGATGAAGGAGGATACTATACAAAAATTTAGAACAAATCATATAGTGCCAAACTCATTCAGATTCAGTCTTTTTGGTTTGCAATGCGCATTAAATCAAATTCAAAGGCTGTTATTTGGATCATAGCTCAGTTTTGATACGTAGTTCGGTCATTAGTATGGCTGTAGACTCTTTGACTGGACAATTGGTGAATACGAAAACCCTGCCAAAGTCAGTTTACTACAGATGGGCACCTTATAGAACTACTGTACATACTGATTCTACAAATTTACAAAATTAGCCATGTTTGTTCTCGGCTCCATATGTAAGTACTTCTGGCTCAGTGTGCCCGTAGTATTCTGACATAAGTTAACCTTTATATTCAAGGAAATAATTTTGGTGGCATACGATTTAACCAGGAACTATAAAGACATTGCAACGTGGTATCCGTCAAACGGCAAAAGGAATAATGTGAGTGTGCATAGTTGTTTCCTTTAGCTATAATAGGTTGTTTCGAAGTTCACTCCATAAAGACTTCCGGGGATTTGGAAGCCCTATGTATAATATTCGTAAATTGGATCAGCCAACAGCTGCTGTTTCAGAAACTCTGTGCCCTGACCCACCAACGTATCCGTCATTAACAAGTTTGGCGTGTTAGATATAACAGTGCAATTCAATTCTTTTATCGTAACGTTGGCTTCTGAAATTTCTCATGTCATAACATATTTTGACGTGCTTACAATTTTAATCTTTAACTTAAACTTAGCTATAAGGTTGCAATAACCCAACATTTACCTTTTATATTATTATTTAATATTACAATTTTTATTTATATTAAAGCTAGCTTTTTAAAAAGGAGTTAGTGTTTTGTAATATGTTTCTCTTTAAACTCACGTTGCGTTCATCTTAAAGTTATTCGTTAGTGAAACGTCTTTAAATTACAAACGAAAATTATCAATCCATATGCACTTCAATTTAATTATCTGCATGTCAAAATAATGGGAAGGGCCGCTTTGAGCGATGTAGACAACCCGACTACTTTTTCTTCAAAAATGAAATTCATCAATCAACTGAAAACATTTCCGCATACGGACTTAGTCAGGTTTAAGAGTAAGTATTTTATCCCGTGTTTTTTTTTTCAATGATTTATTGGAACTTCACCATGAATGGTCCGTTTTAGAAACCTGTTTGCATAATGCAGATTTTAGATGTGTATGCCTATTTGTTCTATGTCAGTTTGGGATAAAGGTAGATTCTAATTATTTATGAAGAAGTATGTGCCACTGTTTTAAGAATAACTTACCATGTAAATTCAGTACGCAAACATGCAGCACTTTCTACATTTGTATATACTTGCTGTCATTGACACTACTCGTGGTCGTTTTGTAATTTTCAATCGTAGAAAATAATATTATGTAACACTACTTCAAATCCTATAAAATGTTATAAGCCAATGTTGTGATGTTACCAACGTCTTCCTTCTTTGGGCTTTGTATAAATTTGTACTCAAATCAATCTGAATCTCAAACGTTCAAAAATGTAGATTTATTTCGTAAACTTGTCTTTATATATTTTTTCATGCACATATAGTTATGTACTTTTTTAATTTTGTAAGCGTATATGTCTGTGTACATGTATAGGTCTAAGCTATTATCGTGACCATGCCTCATGTGGCACCAGTACTGCTTTTTCCAGGTAACAGGCTCGGGAGTTACTCGACAAGCTTCACGCTTTCTGTACAATTGAACTAAATGAATTAGTTTAAATTAAAAAAACTACTACACATGTTCCAAAATCTATTATTAGGTATTTATTACAAAATAGAGGGGGGAAAATGTTACATTTTTATTAACAAGTGGTGTGTCTGTTGTTTTTTTGCAGGGTAGATACTATGTTCAAGCAATTCTTAGATGATGCCACACAAACATGCTCAAACCATTTAGGTCCAAAGTCAGAAACTGTAAAGTTGCCACAGTTGGCTCCAATGTGTGACCGAGTGTTAAATGCAGAAGTAAGTACACAAAATGATTCCAAAGCAACTTCAATCAAATATAATTATATTCTATGCCTAATTTTCATTCTTGCTGTAGAATCAGTGTGTATGAATAATACTACTCTGCAAAAGGTATAGGAGTCATTACTTTGGAGAAAAACAAATTGATTTGAAGAAACAAATTAAATTAAAACAAAGGTGGTTGACTGGTTAATGTTCTTGACTACCATTCTGGTGGTCCTGGGTTTAAATCCCGGCCAGGGCACTGGAAATTTCAGAAACGCTTTTCAGTGTTTCTCGTCCATCCATCTAGAGATTGACTGGTTAGAAACCCAGAGGTAGTCGGGAGTATTGGCACCTTGTTTACCAAGGGAGAAGTACAAGGGTCGGCTGAAGAAAAATCAAAGAAAAAATGAAAACACAATATCAGTACAAAGTATTAAGACAAACATTAATATGACAGTTTTCATAGTTTTAAAATTTAGTGTTACATATTTAGTAATTGTGCTTGAAATAACTTGTTTAGATATAACTTTTCCCAATCATTAACAGTTACTTATTGAAGTTTTTCTTATTTTAGGCCACTGTCCTTGGTTGTATAGCAGAACACAGCATGCCATTATCATATCTCATCAATCTTGCCAAGACATTGTCCCAAGATTAGAAGGCCTTGTTTGAACTACATATGGATCGCACAACAACTAGCTATAAATTGAATTATGGTTTTGCTGAAAGTTTCCAGCAAAAAATTATAAGTAAACTTCAGTGTTTTCCATTTTCATTAAATCTTGATGAAGCAACCAGCAAAAGCAACAAAAAAGTACTGACCATAATAGCCGCATTCTATGATGCTGATGAGGAAAAGGTCATGACTGAACACTTAACATCTGTTGAGTTAACAAAGACAGATTCAGACTCTGTTTTCAAAGCAGTGAGTGATGTTATCGAAATAAACGGCATTCCATGGACAAATCTGATTTCTGTGTTAAGTGACTCCTGCAACGTGATGCGGGGACGCATAGCTGGAGTAGAAGCTAAAATCCGAGAACAGAAAGCTCCTCATCTCCTTGATATAGACGGTATGCTTGCCACCACCTCCATAACTGTTCCAAGAAGTTTTGTGCGCCATTTAATGGCTACTTGGTAAGACTGTACAATGACGTACATAATGACTTGAAATACTCTCAAGACCTAGTGGAAAGTTTGAAAGAAATCTGTGAGATACTTGACATTCGTTACATAACGCCTGAAAGGTTTGTACCGCACAGATGGTTATCAGTTTATGAAATTAGTCTTAGTGCTAACATAATGTATGATACATGCATAGTGTTCTACTACTCTTTCTTAAACAAAGAGGACGAAGAAACATACTAAGAAGTTTTAGTGGAGATTCTCGAAAAGCGATCACTCAGCGAAGAAGCAAGGAAAAAGATTATATCAAATTCAGAAAAAAATGTCGGGGAAAAAAATGAAGGAAGACGGCAAGGAAAGGAAAAAACGAATATACAAGATAGTACTCCACACAGAGAAAACAACCAAACTACAGCTCAGCTTCTCTCAATCTGTGTTACAGATACTGAAGAAATATGTGTGCAGTTTCCAGTGCATTGAGACGAGGGTACACCAGATACATGAAGCACAATATGACACTGTAAGAGAATTCCTTGCTTGTTTTATAAAAGCAGAGATGATTCCTACACTTTCACCAAAGGCTTTAAAGACACTAAACCTTGAGACCGAGGGACTTTTTCTGAAACAAAAGGACATGTTTATTGGAATAGATGCGTGGAACATCATAATATCAAGTCTTAAGAATGATAGTGTTGTGAAGACATTCTTAGATCAGGCATCAGCTGGGTATGTTGAGTGTGCAAAACACATGTTGAAAACCCTACCTATTAATAACAGTCTGTTGAAAGCATTTGCTTGCATTGACCCGTGCTTGCAAGCACATACATATGGAGTGAAATTGTTCCAGGATCTTGCACTGAACCACCTTAATCATCTTTTGACTACTTCAGAACAACAAATGCTTCTTCGTGAACTGAACAGATATGCAATGGAGAGATTTCCTGCAAGCTCTGAAGAGGATGTTGTAGCATGGTGGACACAAATGAAAAGATGTGAGAAATGTCCACTTCTGTGTAGGATAGATGTTGCAGTGCTTTCAATATTCCATGGACGAGCTGTTGAATCGTCCTTCAATGTCATGGGTGACATTATTTCTGAAAAATCTACCAGCATGCTAGTTGCCACATACAGTTCCTACCAAATTGTGAAAAATGCCCTGAAAGCACGTCACACTTCAGCACTGAAATTGTTTGAAAGGAAAGATCCCAATTTTAGTCCTGTTGATCGCCATATTTGTATTCAACTCAGAATGGCTGCACAGAGATACACTGTACAAACAGGGAAAACTGGAAAAAATGCTATTCAGAAAGACAAACTTAAGAAACTGAAAGTTGTCAGTAAACAGAACCTTCTAAGTAAGAGGAAGATAAAGGAATTCATGAAAGCAGACAGTGATGCTCAGCTTGAAAATCATGTTGACACTCAGAAGCTAAAAGCACGAAAGCGAGAAATCAAAGAGAGGCTTGTTTCTCCGGCAAAAAAAAGAAAATTATCAAATAGAAGATGTTTATCAGAATTGATTATCTGTTATCAAAGTGATGATTGTTTGTAAACATAGTGTATGGAATAATAAACAGTGTGATGATGTGTATGAAGATAGTCTTTACTCTTTGATAGAGATGATAAGCCATGTAATGTTTTTGAAGTGTTGACTCATGTACAAAGTAATCTGATAATACTTTGATATTACATTTATGTTTCAGGAATACTTCACTCTTAGCATTCTGTTGTTAAACTAACATAAAAGATAGTCCCTGCTGTACTCACTAAGGTGATTTGCTGTAAATATATCATTATAAAATGAAGCATACATGAAGGGTATTTTTAGCTCACCTGACCACACTTTTGAAATTGATGAGTATCTGTAGGTCAACTTCCACAATTGACTTGTCTACAGTTAAACAATGTTTAGCATTTTTGAAATGATATAACCCAAATATGAAAATATTGTAAAATGTACATGTAAGGTTGATTATGGCAACCAGGCAAGTGCCTTAATTAGACCTGTAAGTCTTAAATTATGTGCTCTTGTTTTTTAGTGCTATATTAAGCCCCCCCCCCCCCCGACACCACCCTAACTCCTAGTCATATGTTTTGAGAATATGAATAACTATCTAGATCTCATTTATTGTTGACTTGGCTAAATACGATCAGTGAGCCTTGATATCTGAAAAAGATGTTGTCATACATATTCGTGCTATATGAATACACTTTTTAGTACATGTATATATTTTTATCCTACCATCACTGCTTTATTTGTACAAAATCGGCCTGTCGTATAAACATGAGGTTTACACGACAGGCAAGCTTTACACGACATGGCAACGGTCTGCCATACTGGCATTCTTTTTTTAGCCGCCATTTTAAAACTTTTAATCGGCTATCAAAGTGATTTTAAAACTCTACAACTCATATCAATGCGCCATTTTACACATGCTTTTATAGCTAGTACTAATATTGTCATTTTGTACAAAATCAAAGATGAATGACAAGTCTTAAATCATTTAGGACAGCTTTACGAAAAACTTTCCTCACTGGCCTTAGCAACAGCTGATGACGGACTACTTTCATGACCTAGTTTGTCGGTCATGAAGTACATGTAAACAATTAAACATTGATTAAAATGCTGACACAATAAAAATACAAACATAAGTTTTCTTTTGTATGCTGCAGTAATTATTTAATTTTCAACATCAACAAATGTCATTTTCAAAATACATAAATACTGGTAGAGCTCTATATCTAATCATGATTTTTTCTCAATTGAGAAAATGCTGTATTAAATTGTCAAAATTAATTGTTTCACTGGTTTTAATCTTTCTCTCTCTGCCAAAATATACAGTAAATGTATCTGAATTTAACTAGAATGAACTAGAACTGTGGAGAAAAATGAATGTGTATGCACTTTAACACCCATGATGTTGCAAGTTTGTGTAAATTTATTTAATTCTTGAAAAACTGCTAATATTTAAGAATAATGCATGCATGATCTTCTGATAAACCATTGCATTTAAAGGGTTCATCCCAAGCATGATCTTTTTTATGATATAGACCCTGACCAAATGGTTAAATATCCAAGTATTTGATTGAAAATTGAATGTCTGTGCACTTTAACACCCATGATGTTGCAAGTTTATAAATATATTTAATTCTTGAAAAACTGCAAATATTTAAGAAAGATGCATGCTTGATCTGCTGATAAACAATTGTTGTTGAATTCAAAGTGTTTATCCCAAGCATGATCTTTTTATTATATAGACCCTGACCAAATGGTTGAATATCCAAGTATGTGATTGAAACATGAACTGTGGTAGGTCCTATAACCAAAGAGTCACTCAGTGATCACGTTCATGTAGATATGTTTTTCTTAAAATTTAATATGCCAGAAAACATTAATCTCCATGCATCACAAACATAAACAAGAACTTATCAACATTTAGCCATTTTAGTCATATTAAAGTCACCAATCAGCTCCTGTGTCTTACTTCTTTAAACTTCTTTCTAATAATTTTCAGCTTATCTTACATTGTAAGTTATGATAGGTAGATGATATTAGATCAACAAGTAAGCCTATTGATTGAGTATTGAAATATATATTTTTGTCACTGGAAGGATTAAGTTTGTAAGTTTTGTTGCAGTCCTTTCTTTTAATAAGATTGTGCAATGTTCCTTTCTCATTCAATCACTGTGTCAATCATTCCATCAGGAAACATCTGGTCCAGAAATTACGGGATCACAGTATTTCTTGAATAAAAGATGTTATCCCAAAGCTATCATTGAATACAGATTGTATCCTTGTATATCTGGCACGAATTTGACTCATATTTGAATCTATGTTCAACTTGTTTTTTTGCAACTTGGTTTTTGCTCCAGTCTATTTCTAAGCTAAGAGTCCTGTTTCCAAAGAGAAACAAATGATGTTCGAATCTTCTATCAGCAACTGTTGACTACATGTCTCAGACCAACCGAGTCAGTATCAAGCAACTAAGCGCGTCCCGTAGATCTACATGACATTTCTATTTACCACAGTCAGCTCCAGTTCAGAGTCCAGTTCAGCGACACCCCACCCACTCGCACTTATAGCACATATTAGAATCTATACAGTTTTATGGTGCAGTCTTCAGTGTTCAAAATGTCCATATTTATAAATGCAATCAGTAAGTAATCGTGGTTATCACCTGAATGGCTAACAAGGTTTAAAATCCGGTATTTTTAGTGAATATTTCACGTCATCACTGTTCATGACACATGTTGTATTGACTGACGTCACTTATATGACTAGCACAGTAGCAGAATTAATAAAGCCTACCAGTAATGTTTATCTCATTCAGTTTAGAATAGCTTAAAATAACAGGTTTAGGTGTTGAGCTTTTTAAGTTTTATTTTTGCATGTTGTTTCACTTCAGTCTAACACGGACGTGTTTGTGTAGTGTATTAACTTGATCGAAATAAATGTGTAACTGGGTTGTGATGTAATGTATTCATACGCGTCATAGCGACAGACAGTTTTAAAGCTGGAATTTAATCTTAATTAATCAAAAGAAACGAAAAAGACATTTTTTTATGTAAAAGGTAGGATAAAAAGAATATTAGGTTACCATCTTAGTGTGATTGAATTTATTAGGCTCGTCTCCGAAATGTTTATACGGCTCGGCAGAGCCTCGCCGTATAAACCTTTCTCCAACTCGCCTAATAAATTCAATCACACTAAGACAGTAACCTAATATTCTCTATATATTAAAAATGTAAAGTCACAATCACACTTTTTGATATTGATTTTCTTAATATATATCACATGTATGGTTTACATAAAAGCAAAGAAGATGTCTTTGAGAGGTGAATCTAAGCCTTTAGATTTCATAAAACCCAGGAGTTTCGGGGGGCTTCGCCCCCCTTGTCCTCCCACAACGGCTTTGCCCTTGACCCACAAGGGACCCTGCGGCCCCCTTGACCCCCGGCATAAATGTCCTCTTTTTTCACAGAAGCCTGTTCACAGTCCTGTATTAATGATATCAGTACTAGTCTGAAATGTCTTGCATGAAAAGTAGAAAATAAAGAGACAGCTCTCTTAAATTAAAACATTCTAGTATAGATTCCTGTCGAGTATTTTTGCATACTTAAATTATACGCTACCAAATTAAAAAGAATGGCATTGTTTTCCAAAGAGTTTTATGACGGGACACAGTCTAAAGAGTTTTTATGCACGTCAATCAAATGCGTATGATTACAAATGTTTTAAGGAAATATCTGTATTCGTATGCTGGAGAACATTTAACGAAAAGAACCTAACTGTTTGTAAACAAACACGTTTAAATCGTTATTTGATAAACTGTTGCGGGTTGGCAACCGGACTATTTTATGCAATGATATGAAACGGCTAATAAATTATATATACGTTCCTACACTAAGTGCGTTGTGTCAAATTACTTCCCCTTACATAATACATAATAAGAATAAATACTGAATCGGGATAAAAGAAAATGAAAATCAACTTTTTATCGAATTTTACTTCGAAACTGCTGAAGATGGATAGAAAATGATCTAACTAAGAAAATGAATACCAACAACCCTATGTTTATTTCAAAAATAAAAAAAATACAGTTGTTTGTCGGTTATTTTGTGATGTGCTGGCTGCCTATAATAATCGCACACCCTGAGAGTTCTTTACCCTGGAAACTTTGACGAAATAACTGTTCAAAGAGTTTTT